>JAQNDB010000363.1:0-92553 GCA_029204045.2 Tillandsia leiboldiana | reverse complement strand
AATTTAAAAAAAATCGTGAGTGTGTCTCAGCAAAGTCTGCTGATTAAAAGGGATGAAGTGCGAGGTGAGAGATTGCCCAAGAAAATAGGAGAACGAAGCGAAGCAAACTGATTACGCATTCTGAAACTGCAGTTTATGCTGCGCAGTTTATCGCCAAGCTTTTTGGAGCCCTATTCCGAGGGCTTAGAGCAGCCCAAAAATTTAAAAAAATCGGGGGGAGTTGAAAAAAAAATTGTAGAATAAAGAGAAGAAGAAAAATTACAATTTTGATTTTCAGTTGGCGGCAAAACACAGATGAAAAGAGCTTGCGATAACAAAAATCAGAATTTCTGAATTCGCTAATTCCTTGAACTTCAACTCACTTTTCGACCCGATGCACTTCGCGGGTCCGAAACGCACCGAACTCGACTGTAATCATATTTAAAATATGTTACAGGTCATTTCGCCGCATTTCGCCATTTGCAATTCGGCGAACGGAACTTAAGCTTGCAATTTAAAGCTTAAAACCTCTCAATTCCAACCTAATCCAACCTAAAAAAATTGGCAAGCAGCTAGCGCTGCTGCTAGCAGCAGCTTGAGCAGCAGCTGCTGAGCAGCCAGGTGCTGCTGCTGTTTGCTGCTCAAGCAGCCAGCAGCAGCTGCAGCAGCCAGCCAGCAGCCGCAGCAGCCAGCAGCAGCTGCAGCAGCCAGCAGCAGCAGCAGCAGCCAGCCGCAGCTGCTGAATCAAGCAGCAGCTGGCTGGTTTTGTTTCTTTTTTGTTTCAAAAATTTCTCAACAATCAAAGCAAAATAAATCGTTAGGATACTTCTCTTTAAATAATTCATAATTCGTATATGTATTGCTCATAATTCGTATATGCATTGTTCTAATAAAAAGCTTGCACGAAGCAAACACAAATTAAACAACAGTTGATACACTAAAATTCACCAAACCAACAATAACCAATTTTCAGAATTCCAGGATCTGAAAATACAAGAACAAAGTTTACTATTTATTTTCATGCATCAACATCATGGATCTCCTTCTAAACAATTTTCAGCAATCAGCGTCAGAAAAAGTCAAATACTGAACAGTAAAAAACTAACCAAACAACAAGAGCTTATACATCTCTCACTAAGCCTCCGAACAAATTCACAATATTAAAGAGAATAATAACCAACAAGAAACAAGGATATTTCAAGTAAAGGGCTTGTCTGAAGCTCAGGGTAACTGTTTGTTCTCAAATGTCTAACCTGGTAATTCAGGAATTTTATCAAAAGCTAGACCAAGCAGCACTTTTTAAACCATTGTCATATTCGAGAGAATGCAGGAAACAATAGATCATGGTAAATCGCCAAAACGAGAACAAAGGAAACAAAGAGTATTACAAGTCATAATTCAGAAATTAAATTACAGAGTTCCAAGTACCAGAAGGCGGTCTCCTAATGTTGATTGCTTCTTTGGCTTTATATATATATATATATATATATATGGGATTGAAGTGCCGTCTGTGCCGAGCGACATTCATATTGTGTGAGAGTTTATCTTACCCACTTCACCCCGAACTGTTACTCATATTATCATACAGCAAAGTTGAATACCAATCAAATAATGTAAAGCAAATAATAAATCGACTCCTCTTTTGTACGCCCATTGGAAACCAAAAGTGTTGTTGACTCAAAATAATAAATTAAATAAATAGCACCACTAGTCCCCCTCCTATTCTTAGCCCACTTTTGTTTTAGTTCTCAAACTTTCTAAGTTCCACGGTGAAGATCAATATTAAAGTGTTTCACTTTTTGTTAAAATTGAGCAGTTAAATTAAAGGTAAGATATGATGGAAGGGCCTATGAAGACAAGTATTACCAAAAAAAAAAAAAAAAAAAACTACCAAATTCTCAAGTAAAACTTAACTATTCAATTTGCAACGGTCATTATGAGTGTCGCTCTATAATTTTGAAATTATCTACAAAAGTTTTATGCTTAGTGCTATAACCGCTATATATATATATAGGAAAATGCTCATTTGCTGCTAGTACAAAGAAGAACCTGGGCCAACTAAATCTATTTCGTGAGGTACAACAACTCAATAATAAATCGACTCCTCTTTTGCAATTTGGTTAAATGGTAAGCAGAAAGTGAACCATACGACCCATGCATTTCAACAACTAAAGATTTTAACTATAGTCAGCATTCAAAGTATCTAAGTCCACTCATCAGGGCATGATTACCTTCACCTATTGTTAGGATATGGTTATATATTAACACTATTAAGCTTAAAAGAAAGGGGAAAAAAAAAAAGAGCTAAAGATCAAGCATCAAAGTTATTGAAATCATACTCTTGTGACTCTCCTCAAGCAAATCTTTTCAGTTTCGGTATATTGCTCCTGCAACGAACATCTGCAATCACATAAATCGTGCAATTAGATCATTCAAACTTCTTCAGTTCTTAAAACAAAGCTATGCTCTTTAACCCGTGCAATCGTTTAAATCTTACAGCTCTCCATACAGACGCTCATTTTCCTTCTTCAATTCTTCAATCAAGTCCTCCATAGCTGTGAGAAACATTAAATTCAAGCCTTCAACTAATTTTTAATTTCCTAAACTGCTAACAGAAACAAGAATACAAGAGATAAACGAACTCGTATAATACCATTCCCCCAATCAGAAAACAAAAAAGAAAAAAGAAAAAAAAAAGGAAGAGCTCATCTGAAAGATACTAAGGGCCTTGTTTTGAAGAAGTTTTTCGCTAAGCAGCATTGCTAGAACAAGCAATTTATTAATAAACTCCCAACATATTCTTCCATATTTTGCAAAAGCGGGAACTTCTACTTTTTGAGGCTCAGAATCTCATTTCTACTCCCCGCTGCCGCAAAACCTTTCTACTGGAGGCTGCAGGTAAAAGTAAAAGCAGAAAGCAAAAATCTGAAGCACCAAATTGGAGCTTCTAATCTCATTTCTGCTTCCCGCAGCAGCAGAATTTTTTTTTTTTACATCTCACCAAACAATCCCTAAGTACAATAAAACCAAAATATTTGATGAACAAGTAAAAATATACATACAAAATTTAATACAAATAAAACAAAATTAGACAAGGGGACAAATACCTAGTTGATAATTTCTTATCTCAGCATCTCCTTTTTGATCCCCACTCCTCTTCAAACAACTTCCTCTTCTGAAAACATCAATACTGAGATCGTTAATCAAGATTAAAAAAACACAAGAAAAAAAAAAAAAAAACACAGAATCCAAAAAAATCGAGGGTGAGGTAAATCACCTTCAAATTCTTGTACTTCTCGGTATAGCTTCGAGTTGAGCTGCTCCATCTCCGCCACAAATCGAAGGGCGGAGTTCGCTCTAAATTTCCCAAACAGCAGATAACAAAAACAAAAATTAAAATTTTCCGAATCAGAGAAGCGATTCGAAACGAAAAACCCTAAGGAACCTTAATTATCTGTGGCAGCTTAATTTGCAATTTGGGAACCGCTAGGGCTAGCTCTGGTCGTGTGCGTGCGAGGGAAAAGAAAGATCCAGGCCGCAGGGGAGGCGGTGGCCGGGGGAGCGGACAGGGAGAGGTGCGCGCACGGTAGAGGTGGCCGCAAGGAGGCGGTGGCCGAGGCGGCGGAGGGCGCGCGGTAAAGGTGGGCCGCAAGGGAGGCGGTGGCCGAGGCGGCGGAGCTGCGCGGTTAGAGGTGGCCGCAGGGGAGGCTGTGGCGGGGGAGCGGACAGGGAGAGGCTTGCGCGCGGGATGGATGGCCGCAGGGGAGGCGGTGGCCGAGGCGGCGGAGGCGCGCGGTAGAGGTGGCCGCAGGGAGACGGTGGCCGGGGGAGCTAGCGCGCGGACAGGGAGAAAGCTCGCGCGCGATTGGGAAGGAGCTAGGGAATTTTTTTTGGGTTTTTTTTTTCTCTTTCTTGCGCGAGCGCGATAGCTACCTATGTGCATGCGCGGGAAAAAATTTCCCCTGCCCGATAGAGCGCAACCGTGGGCGGGAATTAAATTTTCCCTTTGCTGGCATTTGGTAGGATAATTTTTCAAATTAGTAATAGATTAAACATATTAATTCAAATGCCAGTATTAATTGCTGGCAATTAATTACTGGCAATTAATTCAAATGCCAGTATTAATTAGGTTTTAGTGGCATTTCTTGCAAAAGCCATTAAAAAATGCCAGTAAAATTTTTTTTTTTGTATTTTTAATATAATTTTTTTTAAGATTAACAAATAAATAAAATAAAATAAATATAATTTGTTTTTAAGGGCATTTTTAAAAAACTGCCGGCAAAAATTTATTTTTGGTGGCTTTTTTTCTAAATGCCACCACAAAAGTGCCAGCAAAAACTAGTTTTGGTGTAGTGAGATCGTTAGATACCTCAAGAATATTTAGCATACAAAACCTAGTACAGAGATAGAGTTTATCTGATCATCATGACATTTGAGAATTTAGATATGTAAGAGAATCATAGTCAAAAAAGCCAACATATCTTCTATGCAATCAAAAACCAAATGTCATAAAATGTTAGTCCAACATCAACTTGTTAGTCATATTACATGCCCAAATAGTTAGTCGAATAGTTAGTCGAGACATGCAAACAATCACAAGATGAAAACCAAAGTTGAAGTTGAAGTGATACTTACCTTGATGTATACAAATCTTCATCAGCAAGATTTTCACAATCATTGTTCAAGTTCCCTTGATGTTCACTTACCTTGATGTTCATTCACATCATCATTGTACCTTGATGCAGTCATCGTTGTTCATCATTGATGTATACAAGATCACAATTTTCACAATATCATTGTTTCACAATATCATTGTTCTAAACTCTCTCCCCCTTTTTGTCACAAACAAAGCCAAAGATTACAGAAGTGGAGAGAATGGTTAACAGTTCAAGTTGGAGAACTAAGGACTCAAATTAAAACTTAAAAACCTGCACAAAAGAAGGATTTAAGCATATGCATAATAAACAGAAATTGGAAGGATACGGATTATTCAGACTCGTCTGAACTGATACAGCCGAGGATTTGGAATATCTTCTTTAATCGCTTGTTCATTGATGATTGATTCTTATTTACCTTCTTTATTTCTTCCTTTACCTCAATTAGTTCATTTGATATACGTTCTTGCTCGTTGGAGAGCCTTTGCTGTTCTTTATAGATTGAGGTAACAGATGCATCATCATCAGAAGTTGATTGCGGTGCTTGTTGTGCCGGAGGTGCTGGTTGTGATGGTGGTGCTGGTTGGACTGGAGGAGCTGCTGCCGGTGCAGAGGTTGTTGCTTGTTGTCGTTGTGCTCGTTGCCGGTGAAGAGGTATGAAAGGTTCATCTGGCTTCGTCGAAAGAGACTTTACAATTGTTGTGTCATTGATCGTTCCTAGACTGTGCAGATAGGAACTCGCATTTGTGTCAGCTTTAAATTTGCGAAGAATGCGCATGATGATCATTGGATAAGGTAGTCTCTCTGACGGATGAGCTTGCTCCACATACCGTGCCATCCTTGACCAGATGACGTAGGGAATGTTTAAGTTAGCTCCCATTGCTGCTGTGGGGTTTCCAAGTAGATAGAGGAATATCATTCTTTCCCACCGAAGAACCTTTGTGTTCATGTTGGAATAACATTGTAACAAACAATAAGGTTTAAGATGCGGTACTCTGGTCGTAGTTCTTTCGAGAAAACGGAGTTTCCTGTCGACCGAGTATTTGGAACACAGATTCCATCAACTACCACTCTCCAGGAGTAGGTGTTGAAGGCTTGATTCTTCAGGTAATGAGTGCCATCGGCTCGGGCGTCCATCCCTAGTACTTCACCAATTAGCTGAGGCGTTACTTTAATTCTGACATTCTTGACTAATGTTTGAAAATCCCGACGCCCGCTTTCCTGATCAACTAGATAGCAGGCATTCTGATAAAACATCCTCACTGAGTGAAGACAATACCCAGTGGTCTCCGGGAAATCGCAAATGGAAGCAAAACCTATCTGGTCAAACAAAGTCCCAAACGTCTGAGAACGCTGCTTTAAGGCTTTTACATCAACATGCCTTTCTCCAATGCATTCTCTGTTTTCAAAATCCTTTATTCTAGCCGAGCTGACAAAGTCTTGAGGAGGTGCTTGCCTATCAGCTGGTTGCTCAATGGAGATTCCTTGTGCACTCCCTCTTTTGCGAGCAATACTTTTTCTTCTTGTCTTCCCAGAAGTTTCTTCCATTGGAGCTTTGCCTTTCTCAGCAGCAGTGGGCGGAGCCTTTGATGTTTCTGCAGGTGCTTTTCCCTTTGAAGCAGTCGGAACAGTCGTTGCTTCAACTTGCAGTTCATCCCAATTAATTGATTCCGTTTCAGATTCTGTATCGGAATCATCTTTAGCTTTCTTCGCTTTCTTAGCCTTCTTAGCCCTCTTGGGCTTGACGGTGTCTCTCGTATGTACCATAGCCGCAAGTAGGAAGACAATCCAAGTGATCACCATTGCTAATGGTTTCTTGAGAAAAGGAATCCTGTGTGGAATGACTCAAGAACACATGAGAAAATTGTTAATTTTCAAAGATTTAAAAAATTGTACCCAAACAATCATAATCATGTAGAGAGACTAAGAATCAAATTAGTTTTGCAAAAGGACTTTTAAAATTAGATCAATTGCATGATTTTCGAAAATCCTTATTATATGCCCTAAAACCGAAATTTTAGAAATCGAAGCCTAAAAATCCGTTAATCAGGAGAATACCTAGCATATAATCAAAACTAATCTACCCAGAGTTCTTATTTCAAAAGAAATTTGATCAAAAACCATCCACAAACAAAGTTGATTCAAGAATTTCATGACGTTTGTGGAAGAAGAGAGAAAAACGGTGAAAAACCGAGATTTTGATCAATAAAACTTGGAGTTGAAGAACTTGAGTTTGAAAGCTTCCAGGAAGGATGAAATCTAGAGAGAGAGGCTCTGGAAACTTCGGAACAAAAGATTGGAGTAAAAGAAATCAAAAACCCTTTTGTTCTTTATAAAACCTAGCCGCGATCCGGATCAGTTCATAACTGCGATCCGGATCGGCTACCCGCAGTGAGAAACTGCGTTCGGGATCCGGATCGGCAGATACAATCCGGATCGTCAGCCCGCAGAGTAATTCCTGCGTTCGGGATCCGGATCATCTTGCCCGATCCGGATCGGCTCCAACTTTTTCTTTAGAAAATTTCAGAGAAATTCAAGAAAAACCAGAAAAAGATTGTAAGCACAAATGTGTATCAACTTTAAACAAAAATCATCGTTTCATACAACAAGAATTAGATTATGCCAAATCTATCAATAATATCCAAAAATGAAACGAAAATTTACAAAAATTAAATCCCTTAAAGTTGAACACCTTCAATTACATCTAACTTGATCTTATGAGTAATGCCTTTATCAAATCATCAATTCAGTAAAGAAAATAAAATACAAAGATCAATAGATGTTTGAAATCCCAAATATAATAGATAATGTATCTAGACAATCTGTTGAAGAGAGTGGCTCTTTGAGCATCTTTCTTTAAAAACCCACCTTATACCAACCTTGAAATTTGACGGAGTCAAGTATTTCACCATGCATTTTACTAAATCAAAAAATTTGAACAACCATGCTTGGTATACATGTGGTAGCTGCACACAATACTCGGACGACCGAGGTGGTAGCTCTTTCCTCCATGTGGTGGTAGTTTTCACACTCCTCATTGGGATGTAACTCTTTCCACATCTTTTGAGCATTTTACTTTTTCTATGACTCCCCCTCAATTGGCTATCAATTACTTAAGATATAAAGTATTCAACCAAATATTGATCTCGATTTCATACTCGACTAAGCAGTCAAATAAGATAATGACTATACCAAGAGATCATAGAGAGAGAGAAATTGACTTTGATCACTTAGAAGATGATTTAATTAACATAAATGATCATTGCAACAGTGAAATATTATGATGGCAGAAGCATAATAAATTTCTAAATGTGCGAAAAGATGCAATTAAAGTCAGTTATGATCTATGCTCAATTAATGTCCTATGTACAAACATAGATAATGAACAAAACTAAAACAAATACAAAACCTATCCTAAGCAAAGGTTTCAAAAAGAAGTTTATTTCAAGGAAAGCATTCCAATTGCTTTTCGTAAATGAATAAAACGTTTTTGATCCAAAGGTTTTGTTAGAATGTCAGCTAATTGATCCTCAGTCGAAATATATGAAAGTTGAAGAGTATTTGATTCAACTAGCTCTCTCAGAAAATGATATCTAAGCTCAATATGTTTTGTTCTAGAGTGCAACACAGGGTTTTTAGAAATGTTAATTGCACTTGTGTTGTCACAAAGTATTGTTACCGAAGATGCTGAAATGCGGAAGTCGCTCAATACGCTTTTCATCCAAATGAGTTGAGTTGAGCAACTTCCAGCTGAAATGTATTCCGCTTCGGCAGTCGAGAGTGCTATGCAGTTCTGCTTTTTACTGTGCCATGCAACAAGGCAATGGCCAAGATAGAAGCATGCACCACTCGTGCTTTTCCGATCATCCACTGATCCTGCCCAATCGGCATCTGAGTATCCAACAATATCTAAACTTGTTCCCATAGGATACCAAATTCCGAAATTAATTGATCCTTTGATATACCGGATGATCCTTTTCACCGCTTTCAGGTGAACCTCCTTTGGTGCTGATTGATATCTCGCGCAAATCCCAACACCAAAAGATATATCCGGGCGACTAGCCGTGAGGTAAAGTAGACTTCCAATCATACTTCGATACAGTTTCTCGTCTACATTCTCACTATGTGATTCACTTCCAAGTCCCTTGTGGCTAGTTCCCATTGGAGTCGGAAAATCTTTACAATTTTCGAGATCAAACTTTTTGACCAACTCCATTGCATACTTGGATTGACTCAAGTGAATACCTTCATCATTTTGTTTAATTTGCAATCCAAGGAAATAAGTCAATTCGCCCATCATGGACATCTCAAATTCGCTTTCCATGGTCTCCGCGAATTTAGAAGCATCATTATCTCTTGTTGCGCCAAATACAATGTCATCGACATAGATTTGTGCTACAATGAAATTGCTTTGATAATGCTTCACAAAGAGAGTCCTATCAGCTCCCCCTCGAGTATAGCCCTTCTCCAAAAGGTGCTTTGTTAACCTTTCGTACCATGCTCGCGGTGCTTGTTTCAGACCGTAAAGAGCCTTTTTCAAACGAAAAACATGGTTAGGTTGTTTATGATCTACAAAACCTTTCGGTTGAGCCACATAAACTTCCTCATTTAAAAACCCATTTAGAAATGCGCTCTTAACGTCCATTTGAAATAATTTGATTTTAAAATGACAAGCAATAGCAAATAGTATACGAATGGACTCGAGTCTAGCTACAGGGGCGAATGTTTCGTCAAAGTCTATACCTTCTACTTGAGAGTAGCCTTGAGCAACTAATCGTGCCTTGTTCCTGATGATAGTACCATCCTCATTTTTCTTGTTCTTGAAGATCCATTTGGTACCTATCACATTGTGTTGCTTTGGAGGCTTCGTTAATTCCCAGACTTTGTTTCGCTCAAATTGATGGAGCTCTTCCTGCATTGCTTTAATCCAGTAGTCATCCTGAAGAGCTTCATCTATGTTCTTTGGTTCGATTAAAGATACGTAGCAAGCAAATCCACAAACCAACTGCCTCCGAGTTCTGACTCCTTCTTGTGGATCTCCAATAATATTCGATTCCGGATGATCCTTGGAGATTCGTAACGTTTGTTGAAACGGAGTACTCGGAGATACATGAGATGATTCCTGCACATCAGATAAACTTGGAGAACCATTAGATGCATCATTAATATTGGAAGTATTATTATGAGAAGATGCATTAGCAGGAGAATCATCATCTAGAGAGATATCGAGGGTAGATTTTCCAGATCCAAAGTGAAAAGCTTCATCTACTTTAACATTTATAGATTCTACGATCGTCTTAGATTCAATGTTAAATACTCGATATGCTCTGCTATTCGTAGAATAACCCAAAAAGATCCCTTCATCACTTCGAGAGTCGAACTTTCCAAGATTTTCACGGTCACGTAAAATGTAACATCGACTCCCGAAGACACGAAAATATTTGATGTTGGGTTTTCTACTAAACCACAGCTCATATGATGTATTTAAAGTTCCTGGGCGCAAGTAAACTCTATTAATGACATAGACAGCGGTGTTCACGGCTTCAGCCCAAAAATGTAGCGGTAAATTCCGGCTATGAAGCATCACACGCGCCATCTCTTGAACAACCCTGTTCTTGCGCTCAACAACACCATTCTGCTGAGGTGTATAGGGTGCCGAGAATTCATGTTTAATGCCATTTGAAGTGCAAAAATCAATGAATTTTGAATTTATGAATTCTCCACCTCTATCACTTCTAACACGAATGATCTTTTCATTCCTTTCAATCATAATACGATGGCAAATCTCATGAAAAGAGTCAAACGTATCAGCTTTCTCTTTTAAAAATGCTACCCAAGAAAACCGAGAGAAATCATCAACCAATAAAAAAATGTACCATTTACCTCCCAAAGATGGTTGACGGGTCGGCCAAAAGAAAAAGAAGAAAAGAAAGTAGTATACATAAACTACACAAGATTTAATCGAAGAACGATTAAAGACAAGGAGGGGTTTCACCTTTGCATACCCAAACCTTTTGAGTTTTGGAGTATGTTGGCAATGGTTGAGAAGTTTTCCTTGATGAAGACGTCTTGCAAGATTGGTCTTTTTCTTTTGTCAACGTCTTGTTTGAAGTACTACCAATGTCCTTTTCTTTAGGAAAATCCTTCTTTGAATTCCATGGAGTGAACTTATTGGTAGCAGTTGCAAGATGTGGTTGATTTGATCTTTGAGCTCCAACCTTGCAATTTCTTCCAATGTGCCCTGCAAAATTACAACGAAAACATACCTTTGTGCTTGACGATTCTGAAGAGGATGAAGTAGGCTTGTTGTCGTTGGTTGTCATGATTTCCGGTGTCGGAGGAGGAGATACCGACTGAGGCACAAAGACTGTCCCAACCGAACTAAAATTGTCTTCAGTTCGATTCTATCCGAGGCCGAACTTGTTTGTTTGACCAAGACCAAGAAGTTTATCCAACTTACTCCTTCCTAAAGAAAATTGCTGTAAGTCATCCTTGAGTTGGCAAATGGTCTCTGTCATTTCCAATTTTTCCCGTCGGGCCTCGCCGTAGAGCTTCAAGAAATAGTTCGCTTTGTTCACCATATCTATATAGTTCTTCTCGAGTTGCTCATTGGACTCTTGAAGGGAAACATTTTCTTTTATCAGTTTATCCCTTTCCACTTCAAGATCGGTCGAGAGGGAAGTTACCCTTTTTACTTCTTCTTCGAGATCCTGCAATCTCCCTCTCAACCCCTTGTTTTGCTTAGCCGGTTTCTTTAAATCCCGTAAAGATCTGTGATAGGCTAGAGCAAATTCTTCACCTTCCGAATCATCCGATTCGTTGTCCGTTGCATTCTTTTCAACTGTGGAGTTGGACAACGACTCGGATGTACTTGCCATAAAGCACATGAAGGGTGAAGATACGGATGCGTGGAATGCGGTGGAGCTCTTTTCTTCATCACTCGAAGACGACTCATTTGACGTTGAGTTGTCATCCCAAGTGACGACTTGCATCGCCTTCTTCTTTGCCGGATACTTGTTAGGACACTCCGTTGCAATGTGGCCGTAGCCTCGACATTTGAAGCATTGTAGTTGTCCTTCTGAACTTTTCTTATCCTTTGAGAAGTTCTCTTGCTTTCTTGACTTGTAGCTTGAAGTACCCTTGCCTTTGTTCGACTTTCCGAAGGATGGAGATTTGCTTGAATTACCCCTTCGAAAGTTGCGGCGAAACTTCCTTGTCAAGAGAGCGAGCTGCTTCTCAAATTCCTCGATAGAAAGGTTCTCGTCATCGTCTGAGGAGGATGTATCCGCGTCTTCTTCCTTAGTTGTTTTCAACGCATAACCTGAAGACTTAGAAGTGGATGCCTTTCTAGAAGAATTGTTAGTAGTAAATGTCATTTCATAAGTTTGTAATGAACCAACTAATTCTTCTACACGTATTTCGTCCGGGTGTTTAATAGTTTCAATGGCAGTAACCTTTGGGCGAAATCGTTCAGGAAGAGTTCTTAAGATCTTTCTTACAATCTTAAATTCTGGAATCTTCTCTCCCAGATTAGCACATGAGTTTACGATGTCTTGCAATCGTGTATAGTAGTCCGTGAAAGATTCATTTTCTGCCATTAAGATAGAATCAAACTTGCTCGTAAGCATTTGCAGTTTCTGAATCTTCACGAGGTTAGTTCCCTCATGTGTAACCTGAAGAACATCCCAGATTTCTTTCGCAGTCTCACATGCCGAGACGCGAGAGAATTCAGTTTGAGATAAGGCATTAAAGATAGCATTAATTCCCTTGCCATTGTAAGAAGATGAATCTAACTCTTCCTTGGTCCGTTTCGACCTAGGTTTTAAGGTGCGAACATCACCAATAAATTCAGTTGGATTAGACCATCCTAATTCAATTGATTGCCACACCCGTTCGTCGATGGAAATTAAAAAGGCTTTCATCCGTACTTTCCAGTACGCATAATTTGTTCCATCGAAGAACGGGGGTCGGTTGATGTTTCCACCTTCAACCATTGTTTACAACCCTATTCCCTCTCTGATACCACTTGTTGGGTTATATGTAATAAGGATCTAAATAGGGGAAAAAAACACCTAGAGGGGGGTGAATAGGTGTAAACGTATAAACACTCAAAAATCGTTGCGATAAAAACCCAATGCGGAAATAAAAATAATACGCAAGATTTTTACGTGGAAAACTCCATCACCGGAGTAAAAAATCACGGGACCGATAACACGGCAGAAATCCACTAGAATTAAAACACGTACAAGGTGATTTACCGTACACACTTACGACTCAACCTTTTCCATACGCTCCTAGAGGATCTTCTCCGCTCGCTCCACGACGCTTCTCGAATCCACGATCTGCGCCCAACGCCGAATCCACGGCGTCCAACGTCGAATCCACGACGTCCGACCGAATCCACGGTCTTCACCCAATAGCACCCTTCGAATCCACGAACGTGCCTCGCTCCGAATCCACGAGAGCGGTTGAACCTTGAATCCACAAGGACACGCGAATCCACGCGCCGATTTTTGGGGTAAATCGTTGTTTTTGGGTGGTGATGATCCGCCGAATACTTAGATCAAAGATAGATCGGAAATACCATCTAAGTATTCATTAGTTTGATTCAACTCAAGATGTGAGTATGAAAACCTAGAATCAAACTAATCAATATAGACGAAGAAACATAGAGTATTCTCTAATGATTTCCTTTCTTCTCTATATGTGGATCTAGAGGCGTATATATGAAAGTGACGGCTATTTTTCTTTTCGGCCTCTTTTTGGATTAACCCTAGAAAAAGAGTCATAGGGTCTATTTATAGGTTAGAAACCCTAGGAAGGAGATAAGAATAAAAAACCTAACATTTCTGGAGATTTTACGGACGGCGATCCGGATCGGATTAGCTGTGATCCGGATCATCGTAACGAGTCAGGCAATTCCAGAAAAACGAAGGTTCGGGATCCGGATCGAAGTGCTTGATCCGGATCGTTCATACAGTTCACCAAACATCAACGTTCGGGATCCGGATTGCGAAGCCTGATCCGGATCGTTCAAGGAAGATGGTAAACTCAGTGTTCGGGATCCGGATCAAGAGAGGCTGCGATCCGGATTGAACTGGTGTATGAACGAACCACCTTCGGGATCCGGATCGAACAACCTGATCCGGATCCTGAACATGTCCCAAGTCCAGTTTTTGATTTTTATGCAATGAAAGATTCTTCCAAGTGTTTCTACACTACAAGAAGTATTCGGATCACACAAAATCTTAGGTTAAACATACCTGATCCTTTTGAATTCTTCTTTCTTGAGATTGAGTTAAATGATCCAACTTTCTTCACCTTCAATCTTCAAGACTTGAGACTTTCACGAAACTACGCCAACTCAAATTCCGTAACAGAGTCCATCCCGTTCTGAGAGAGAGCGTGGATTTCGACTATAGCCTGCATGTGCCACTTTTCGATAGCGAGTTAGTCCGATTGGACACCCTATGTTGATATACTAGGGAGGCGCAGGCTTGACTGGACCCGGTGTAGCAGTCAGCTCGATTGGGTCGATTGAGCACCTCGTGTGCGAGTGGTGTATGCATAGTATGTTCTTAGATGAGTTTTCCTTTGAGCATGGTACTTGAGGCATATTAGCAGTAGCGTGTGTATGCATATCATATTATTGGTAGAGTTTCTTGAGCTTTATGATTGAGACATGTTAGCTGTAGTTTTCTTTCAGCTTACCCATTATCTATCTATCTGCATACCTCTCTGTTTTGCCTCCAGTAGACTTAGTGGGCATACCGTGGATATTGGTGACGGTACCCACTGGGATCTACCTTCTGCAGTAGATCTCACACCCACTGCGGTGACAGGTGTACCGAGGTTGCTGTTCCGGCTTAGCTCGCGCGGAGACAGCTGATCGAGGTGAGGACGTGGCCGATTAGTTCCTTACCAGCATTGAGAGTCAGAGGTAGATGTACTCGATATTTTTATGTTTCCACTTTTGTGCTGGACATTCTGAGAGACCAGTGAGGATTTCATTTACTTTTTATAGCTGAGAGACTTTGTACTGAGATTTTACTTATATCAGATGTTCGGTGTTTGATGACATAGCTATTAGTTTCTTTTTCAGCTCTGATACATGTTTAGCTATAGATCTTTTGCAGGGTAGACGCTTCGTCTGTATGACAGTTTCCGTATAGATGGCGGATCTGTTGGCGAGCCCGGGTCGCAGTTTCGACCCCGGGGCGTGACATGTATAGTATAGTTGATCTTTTGCAGGTTAGTCGCTTCGTCTATACGGGGCTTCCCGTATGGGCGGCGGATCTGTTGGCGAGCCCGGGTCGCAGTTTCGATGCCGGGGCGTGACAGATTAGGTGGTATCAGAGCCTAGGTTGTAGGTCATTGTGGACTTAGAAACCCTAGGCTTGTGGTTGGACATTAGGATGACTACGTGAGAGTCGTGACTTTTAGCGAGAGTCCTGATTGAGTTTTATACCTCTCCCAAGGGACGGGATGAGTGATTGGCATCTTTGTTCTCCTAAGCGGTAATGTTGGCTGCAGACAACATAATGCTAGGGAATGCATGACATGTCTTAGACTTTCGCTGGATTGGGTCGAGTGTTGTTTGGTATTGTCCTGATGTTTGCATGTGTATTGCAGGTGGGCACGATGCCTCCCCGACGCAGGGTATAGACGCGTTCTCAGCCTTCCCCCTCCGATGAGCCTGGGCATGAGGAGCCAGCACAGGGTCGGCAGAGTGAGGTGCAGGAGCTTCGGGCTCAGATGGCCCAGTTGGCGGAGGCTGTTCGGCGCCAGGAGGAGGCTACACGGCGCCAGGAGGAGGCCATGGGTCGGATAATGCTTATGTTGGAGCAGAGGGTACAGCCAGTTGTAGCACCCCCAGGGAGTTTCCCCGCACCTTCGTCGCCAGCTGTGGCACCCCTAGTTGTACCAGTAGTGCAGGTAGCCCCTATTGCACCAGATACCGGTAGACAGCCGTTCGGGACGGCAGGACAGTTGACCCGGGCAGAGCAGCGAGAGGTGGTGGATTTGTTGTTGAGATTCCGTCAGTTTAACCCACCTCGTTTTTCGGGGCAGAGTTCGGAGCCGTGGGAGGCAGAGTCGTGGATCACGGCTATGGAGTGCCATTTCGAGAGCTTATTTATCGAGGAGCGGTTTCAGGTTCTATTGGCGACTCACTTTTTGGAGCGCAACGCCGATGCCTGGTGGCGGCGTGTTCGACCAGTTGGTCCACCTGGGACCCAGCTGCTTACTTGGGCGGAGTTCCGCAGTCTATTTCTTGGAGCCTTTTTCCCAGAGAGCGTCAAACAGAGGTTGGAGGAGCAGCTGAGGAATCTCCGACAGGGAGATCGGCCCGTGCATGAGTACATTGCAGAGTTCAACCAGTTGTTGGCTTGTGTACCGCACGCGGCTAGGGATGAGGCGCACCGGGTCTACATGTTTGAGCGAGGACTGCGCCGTGATATCTACCAGTTAGTCCGCTCGCAGAGATTGCAGACTCTGGATGCCTCTATGGAGCAGGCCCTCTATGTGGAGCACGGAGAGGCGGTTATGGTCGAGGTGGCCCCAGCTCCCGCAGGGATTTCGGGGGCGAAGCGCCCAGCACCGGATGATGAGGGTCAGACGAGCCGGCAGGGACCTCCGAGACCTCCACGATCTCATCCTGAGGGTCGTGGGTTTCGTAGGCGCCGGAGATCAGGTGGGCCCCCGCAGCAGCAGCAGTATCGGCAGCAGCGACAGAAGCGGTGTGTCATTTGTGGCTGGCCTCATCCACCGTCGCAGTGTGATCAGAGACAGGGGCGGTGTTTCCTCTGTGGAGAGTTGGGACATTTCCGCGCAGCTTGCCCCCATGCCATTTTGTCAGTGCGGCCGATTGCAACAGCACCCCCCTTGCCTATCTATGCAGCGGAAGCCCCTCCGGCACACCGTCAGCCAGAGTGGGCCACGACGTCGGGACAGACGGGACGACGATCTGCAGCACCCAGTGGACGGGTTTATGCAGCCCTGGTGGAGGACACCCCGGCAGCGGATCATGTCGCGGCAGGTATGATTTTATTTCTGTTAGCTGAGTTGAGCATTTCGTTACCGCTGCATCCTTCTGCATTATTAGTAGAGCATCTGCATCAGCATCTTTGCATGGGTGTGGGTTAGGAATTTATGCTACATGTTTTAGCGATGGATTCTTCCCTGTATCCTACGAGTAGAGGAGGATCGCGGTGTATGATCAGTGCAGTTGAGACTTGGGACTTCACCTGCTGATGTGACGATTCAAGGACAGCTCCAGGACTTGGATTGAGCACACAGGTTGGACTGGTTGGTGCGGTGCCGTGCTACGACTGGTAATGGAATGAGAGCAGTTACCCTTCTGCGAGTTGGACAGGAGTTCATTTTTCTCGGGTTGCCGGCATATCCTTCCAGCAGCATGGGCTTCAGCGACTGTGGACAGACGCCGCCTCGGGAGCAGTTGTGACGTTTAGGACTAGAGGTTGTGTCCTTAGGAGTCTCGGTTAGTGGTAGCTTTCGTTTTTGTGGCCACAGCAGGAACGGCACCAACACCTCTCTCCCTTTTCTCGCCTTTGTGCTGAAATTTATGAACAGGACGAAAACTTCGAAAGATTGCTCCATAAATGGAGACAGTGCCCGAACCTGTTCTTGTTTGATTGGGGCGAAGGTACTGATCTTTCGAAATTTTTGGACTTTTCGCTAATTTTAGCTATTTTCTAATTCGAGGGTTGGGGTTGATGACTTTCCTGCTGGTGGAGCCGTACCTTTTTTGTTAGTTTAGTGTTTGAGTTCTTTGGGTTGATTTGATTGTTTTAGTTTTGTTGTTGTGGTGTGTTTTAGTTTCGGGGACGAAACTTTCTTTTAGTGGGGGAGGATGTGGTGACCCCGATCCCCGTGTAGCTTCTCCCATGAACCGTGGTGTAGAACGCCTAGTGTTGGTGTGTCTGGCCCATAGTGCATCAAAGGGATGCCACAGATGGACCCTGTGTGATATCCACAGCTGGATTGGCCTTCGGCTGCATTTGTCGAATTTTTGAAATGGTTTTGAGACAAACAGAGGTTGGATTTGGATTCAGTGCGAAAAAATGCTTGAAAACGGCTATTTGCTTGTTTATTTCTGAGTCCGGATGCCCAAAAACGGACTCCCGGAAGTTTTTGCTGAATTTCGGTGCATGGGAGGGGCCGTGGACCGCCGGCTGCCACGTGGCGGCTTGTTATTGGCCGGTCCGCAGCACTCGGTCCACAGAGGGGCGCGGCTGGGTGCACGGACCCGGCGCATGGACACGTGGCGCCGCCTGATTGGCGGGCTCGTGATGCGCGGTCTACAGAGTGGCGCGGCGGTGCATGGACCAAGGCGGGTGGACACGTGGCAGTCCCCGGTTGGTCGGTGCGCGCGGCGCGGTCCACGGAACCTGAAGTAGAGTGCGTGGACCGGGTGCAGGGGACACGTGTCGGCGTGCTACTCGCGGGCTCACGAGGCGCGGCGCACGGGGTCGCGGGCGGGCGCCTCGGGGCGCGTGCGTGGCAGGCGGTCAGGCTGCGCCTGCCCGCACGTGTGACCGCGACACTGTGCAGGCCAGGTGGCGCCCCGCCATTGGCGGGCGCCACCTACCCGTTTGACCGGGGAGGCACCACGCGGCGGCACCACACGCGACTCGCACAGCTGTTTGCTGTGCGGGACACGTGTCGGTCACCGGGAGGGCCACGTGGCCACTCCCGGCGCGCCCCGCACAGCTGTTTGCTGTGCGGGTGACGTGGCGGCAAGGGAAATTTCCGGGCGGCTACAGTGTTTCTCCTCTCCGCCCGGATTCGGGCGCCCGAATCTTCGGGAGCGCCCGAATCTTGGGACATGAATGGAATTTTTCCATTTGTTTGTAGCCCGAGCCGCCTTCTTTTGCTTTTTTTTGGCATTTCTGAGCTTCAAACCGGAGGGAGGTCTTCAGCAAAGTTGATCCCACGCAATGCTGCATCCATCTGTCGATTTCGGGGATTTTACGTGGCACGCTTATCGAGGTTTCCATTTTCTTGGCGCGTCGCGACGTTCCTTCGCCGGTGTTTCTTCCGTCGCGTTTTGGTGCGCGAGCTCCCCCGGCCTACTCCAACCACCTTTTCGAGCGATTTCTTCGCCGCTGGATCCGCGACGGACAGAGCTACGATCTAGGTATTTTCAGCATTCCCTAGTTTCGCACTTTTCGAAGAGTTTTTCCATGCTTACTGGGGGTCTTTTGCTGTGAGTGTTTTCTTGAGGACAGCGGGTTGTTTCGAGGATATCTCCGCAACCGGGCATCGGATTGAGACGAGCCTGTAGAGATTCGGCTTTTACGACTGATTGTGACTCACATGTTACTTATTTATGCCCTTAAGTGAATAAAATTATTTAACGTTTGAAACTCGATCGGTGTGTGGTGCGGGTATTTTTCCGTCGAAGGGCCCGGAAAACGAAGACCGATGGCGCGATCGGATCGGGAATCCGATGTACGGATCTCCCGGAATGGGGTTTTTAAGATCGCGGTGACTTAAGTCGTGCATCGAAATCCGCGTAAAATATCTGGCAAGTTTGTTAGGGGAATCTGGATATTCCTGTGATTAATTAATTAAGAAAATTAATTAATCGGTTACGTACAATTAAATTTGGGGTTTTTATCTCCTATGATTAATTAAAATGGGGAAATTAATTAATCGGCGACTAGGATTTAAAAGGGGATAAATTAATACGTACAAAGAAAAAAAAAGAGAAACCCTAGCCAAAAAGAAAGAACGCGAAAGAGAAAGAAAAGAAAAAGACGGAACCCTAGCCGAAGGAAAGAAAGGAGAAAAGGGAGGAAACGAAGGAGTCCGATCACCCCGAACAACGAACCGGAGACAAGAGCGCGACCGGATGTCTCCACCGTGGATTAATTCGGTGAGTGCAATCCTCATTGTGGTTTTTCGGGGTCTTCTTTTAAGTTCTTGTTTAGGGTTTCGGTCGTCATCGTCGTATCCGTCACCGCCGCCGTCGTTGCGCAAGTTAGGGCACGGCACGGGCGGCGGAGACGCGCGATGCCGCTAGGGCATCGCGCGGGCGGCAACAACGGGAGCCGCGCGGGCTCCGCGCGGGCACCGCGCGGATCACACCCGCGCGGGCACCATGCGGGCACCGCACCCGCATGGGCGCCGCGCGGGCACCGCACCCGCATGGGCGCCGCGCGGGCACCGCACCCGCGCGGGCACCATGCGGGTACCATGCGGGCACCGCGCGGGCACCGCACCCGCATGGGCGCCGCGCGGGCACTGCACCCGCGCGGGCACCGCGCGGGCACCGCACCCGCATGGGCGCCGCGCGGGCACCATGCGGGCACCGCACCCGCATGGGCGCCGCGCGGGCACCATGCGGGCACCGCGCGGGCACCATGCGGGCACCGCGCGGGCACCATGCGGGCACCGCGCGGGCACCATGCGGGCACCGCACCCGCGTGGGCACCGCGCGGGCACCGCACCTGCGCGGGCACCACGCGGGCACCGCGCGGATCACACCCGCGTGGGCGCCGCCCGCAGAGGATCGCCGCATGGTTTTGGTGGGCTTCGCGGGGGGAAATCCGTCGACCGGCAGGTTTGACGGTTTCTTTAGGTTTCCGTCGGACGGGTAATGTCGGGCTTTCGTTTTGTAGAGTTAATGCGTGGTTCTGATTTTGGTTACCCTTATGGACCCTTCTTAGGTCCAGATACGCAACGGGAGTGTGCGAAAGATCTGGGTGCTCCGATCCGCTCGCAACCTGGTGGGTACCCTTGCTATAAGTGCAACGAGTGCAGTAAGTGCACCATATCATCATAAAAGGCTCGTTAATTTGTCTAATAAAGTAGATGGACTTTTATACCTTCGCATGAATATTTATTATTAATAACTGTGGCGGCTACGGTCGCGGGGCTTAATACTTTTTATTAATAATTGTGGCGGCTGCGGTCGCGGGGCTTATCACACGCCGACACCGGCAATTTCGGTTTTGGATGTTGCACGTACACAGGCGGATTGGCCTCCCCATGGGTGTACTTTTCCGGAGAAGTGGTCCGAGTGACCCGTGTGCCTCATGTGTATGGGGTGAGGACCTCTTCACGCTTGCTAAGGGCGCCACACTAGCACCGTGAAGGGGTTAAAAACATCGAAGGGGTATTGTGACTGTGCACGAGGGGAGACTTCCGTCTCTCCGACAGGTACTCTGGGGTTGGGGCCCAGCTTATTTTTGTAACAGGGTTTTTAGCGAAAGGTTCCGGTATAAATGGTTTGTTTTTAATTCAACGTTAATTGTTAAGACATCTACTTTGTTTGTCACTGACTTTACCCACTCCGTGACAGGTTTGACTAGGGACATTAGTCGGGACGGTGATGAGACTGCGTCGAGAGGACCGTAGTCGTAGGAGGCTTTCCACTCCTGGTTCCTTGGAATTATCTCAACTCTTTCTTAACTATTCTTGGCTTAATTTGCATCTGTGGATCATATTAGTTATTGTTAGCACTGTGGATTGGATGCACTATTACGGTTCAGACATACTTTCGTGATCTTGGGCACGGCATGTTTTTATCATCATAAAAGTGATTGCGAAAACGTTTTCAAAAGCAGAGTGCCGTGTGGGCACAGATTTTGTAAACCTCTGGATTTATCCTTTCTAAACGATGTCGTCGCTCTCTTGTTTGAATGTGTAACTGTTTTAAAAATTGGGTGTCGGGTGGACACCGTTTGCAAAACCGTAGGTAATTATTTCTTCCGCACTATGTATGATGACGACTGTATGGTTGATGGTTGATATTGTAAATGGGACGCCGTGCATATACAAAGGAGACTCTGTCCGATTGCAGAGTGAATTTGTATATGTGGCGGTCTGTCATGCACCGGGGGCGAGGTTGATCTTCACGTGTGAAGAAAAAGAAAAAAAATATAATACACGTTTTTCCGCTTATACTAAAACCTCCCGGGGCGTGACAGAGCCTTTGCACTTTTTTCATCTAGTTGACGCAGGGATTATCACAGGATTTTCTTGGATTTTTCTGAGGTTTGCCCGAAGGTATTTGTTTTCCCCCTTATCTGTGCTAGAGTTTACAGTTAGGTGGTTGTGAGATTTTGCGCACCGGTACTGTGGAATTTGTAACTTGGCCTACGGTGCTCGGAATTTGGCGTGCAGGTACCAGTTTCGAAGGTATCGACGCGAGGATCGCTCTGGTATTTTTATCAGAATTTTTGAAGCCCTGTCTGCAGGTGAAAAATTGACATCTTTGCGGCTGAAATTTCAGATTGTAATACTTGGTTAAATTTTGGGATTAAAGTGTAATTTTAGCCTTGTGTTGCACCCAGGAGGGATTGCGGATCGTGCTGGACCCTTTGGACTTGGAGTTGTTGTTCTCTTGGTATTCTTTTTAGCTGTGGGATTTTAGACAGTTAGCACCTTCAGGTGGGTGGCTTCGCTTTCAGGATCTATGGACTGTGCACTAATTCTATTGATATAGAATCATGCATGATAGTGATTGGACTTGGTAGCATGCTAGATTTGAATGTTAATGTTCTTTGTATTTATCTGATGATCGTATGATCTCTTCTGCTTCCTACCACCTGTTAAATATTTGTTATCTTGGAACCTGACCTAGCACCCCCGTCATATGTTGCATGTGTAACCAGACCAGTAGAAAACCCTCACTTGGGCTAGGGTTATTTACGTTTAGACATCCGCACATTATGTTTCATTCCTGGACTTAGTGTTATCCTCGCCCGGGTAGTGGGCCGAGCGGTCGGGACTTCTTTTTAGTGTGGGATGCATTTGCACTCGTGCTTGGGAGCAGAGTGGAGTCTGGTAGATGTAGTGGATCGTTTATCTGTACCGGGAACCGTTTGAGGAAAACGGTGGTCCCGGGAGGTCTTGTTTTGCCCTATTTGGGTTGTCGCCACTGTGTTAGTGGCAGTAGTTTACTAGTGTTAGCAGGACCTAGAACCCAGAACCCTTTTCGACATACACCTGATTTTAGTCTACCAATGTTTTCTTCCAAGCATCGAAGGGCCGCTGGAGTCTGTTCTTGTTTGATTTGGACAAAGGCATCAGCCCTTCGGGGTTTGGGTAAAACACTTGTTTTCTAACTATTTTTCTAAAAAGACCTAAAAATCATTAAAAATGGATTTCTTCTCAAAACAAGATAGCTTTTCAAAAAGGGTACTATTTTTAATCCTCACCCTGTGTGGGTTGAGTGAAAATGGTTTTCAATAACAAATGTCACCTTTTTCCTGTAAATCTCCCCACTCGAAAGGATTCGAGTGGTCTGGGTTCTAGGGGCCGTTCCTTTGTCGGGACGGAAGCCATGGGGGCCGAGCCTGGAACCTGTTCTTGTTTGATAGGGTTGTAGGTGTAGGTCTCCCGGGACTTTCGGGCCCTGTTGGTGTCTTCTGCGTGTAGTACCGAGATTGTTGTGTTCCCGAACTATAAGGGGGTCGGGAACTTCGATAGGCGGAGCCTAGACTCTGTTCTTGTTTGATAGGGTTCTAAGCACCGGCCTATCGGGTTTCCGAACCCTTATGGTGTCAGTCTTTCATGTGAGTTTAGTGTTCTGTTGTGGGAGCCGTCTGGTGGACGGTGGCCCCGGCTGTGTGGTTTTCCAGCCTGTGAGTGAGCATTGGTGTTATTAGTCGATCTTGTGATCGTGGTTTGGACTATAGCCTGCATGAGCCATATTTGAGCTCGACAGAGATACGCGGATACTTTCCTCGGTGGGGTCGCGCCCCTCGAGTGCCACTCCGGAGTTGGGCCTGTTACTTGCTATCGCGACTTGTCGACGCAATCCCTCTGGCTAGCCCAGTTTTGGCAGTCACGGACACGCTACGGTAGACCCGTCCGGTTGAGGATGTGCGGCAGTAGGTGGGCGCAGGTTTGATTAGACCCTATGCGGCAGTCAGTGTCGATTAGGTGACTGTACTTTGGGAGTTAGTAGATGCATCATGTTTCCATCTGTTCCACTCCTTGAGCATCTAGATAGAGGCATAGTAGCTGTAGTGTTACTTTTCTAGCCCTTTCATTCCAGTTTTATATTGTTACTTTATGTCTCTAGTAGACTTAGTGGGCAGACCGTCGGGCTTGTTGGCGGCACCCACTGAGAACTACTTGGGACGTAGTTCTCACACCCGTCGTGGTGTCTTTTCCCACAGGGACTTCTACTCCTGTTCCTGCTGCTCCAGTTGCTGATCCGGCTGATCGAGGTAAGGGAGTCGCGAGATAGATCCCTACCAGTCGTCGTCGTCCAGAGAGTAGATGTACCCCTTTACTTTTGAGAGTTCATGTTGAGAGACCTTTGTAGTGAGGTATAGAGTTGTATATATTTTCATTTTCAGCAGTTTACTTTCAGCTCTGATATCTGTATAGTATAGTTGATCTTTTGCAGGTTAGTCGCTTCGTCTATACGGGGCTTCCCGTATGGGCGGCGGATCTGTTGGCGAGCCCGGGTCGCAGTTTTGATGCCGGGGTGTGACAGTAACTCCACACAAAAACCCATTTTAGGTGGAACTCTGCCAAGTGGCTGAATGTGACTTCGTTCCAATTGCCTTGCGAAGTCAGGAACTTCACGACATAGCTCGTTAAAGTTAACATGTCGCTCTCCAATGCATGTACGGTTTGCAAATATAGCACGTCGTTTTGCACTCACATGTTGTTCACCTTCATCAACATTTGATCACCTTTGAGATTGAGAGCGCTCGTGTATTACCGGTCCACCGGTACTTCTACGCGGAGGAGAATCCGCACCTTTCTTTTTCCTAGAAGACATATGTAATGTACCGAATTTTCGGCACATAAATAAATGTAAATAAAGGTGGTATGAAATACTAGTGCTATGAAAGTTGGGGAAGTAAGGAACATTTGGACGCGAGTTGGGCCCAAATCGGGTTAAAATGGAGAGATCTAAAAATTTATTTGAGAAAGGGGGCCCAGATTTTTAGTGAAAAATTCACAGTGTCGGAAAATTCCGAGAAAATTACGGGAGCCCCGTAAATATGTTTTAAGACCACAGAAAAAGTTTCGCATTGATCGGATACCCGATAGCGAAAACGGGCTCCGCCAACAGTGTCGAAAAATTATGAGAAAATTTGGGGAGCTTCGTAATTATGTTTTAAGGACACGGTAAAAATTTCGGGTTGATAGGATACCCGGATTGTGAGAACGGGGTCCGCCAATGATTCTAGATACAGCGAGGCTTTTGGTGGCCCAGAAATGGTCCAAACTGAAAATTTAAAATTTTCTGTAGTAAATTAAGCTGAAACGAAGTCGTCTGTCAAATTTGGACGCAAACGGACGAAAAATGGACAGAAAACGGGATGAAAACGGATTTCCAAGACGCGCGGCGCGCTGCGCGAGGCGCACAGCTGGAGCGCACTTGGGCGCGGGTCAACAGGGGGCGCCAGGTGCGCGTGCGTGCCTGGACCGGGTGCACCCGGCTGGGTCTTGTAGACCGACGGGTGCACCGTACCCTTCCCTCTCTCCCTCCTTTTCTTCTTCTTCTTCCTCCCCGCACCTCCATTTTCTCTCCTTTTTCCTTTCTTCTCCAACCGAGAGTGAGGGAGAGTGAGGGAGAGGTTGGGAGGTGTTGCGGCGTCGCGTCGTGGGTCTCGTGGAGCGCGCGAGACTTTCGATTTGGGGCGTTTTGGCGGCGGCGGCGCGGTCGGGTAAGTCCCGCGCTTTATTTTTACGGTATTTTTGGCACAGTTTTGAGACGTTAGTTTGGACATTAGATTTAACCCCGTGCCGTTTTGCGTGTTAGGGACCGAGTTGTACTTTACCGTTGCTGCACGGACTGTCGCAGACAGTTTTGGCGCGCCTCGTTTTGCGTGCCAGTTGTGGAAGAAATGCACCGTTTTGCGTGCGAATTCGGAAATATGCGCAGTTTTGGACGCAAACCCGGAAAACATACACCGTTTTGCGTGCAACGTTGAAAAAGGAAAGTGCACCGTTTTGCGTGCCAACCCGAGGTACGTGTTCTGTTTTGCGCGCAATTTGTGCTGTCGCGCATCGTTTTGCGTGCAGTCTTTAATAATATACATCATTTTTCGTGCAGGGCTAGAAAAACGTGCACCATTTTACGTGCAACCCTACAGTGGAGCGTTCACCGTTTTGCGTGCCAATACGGGGTACGTGCTCCGTTTTGCGTGCGGTTTGGACCGGTGCGCGCCGTTTTGCGTGTAGAATCTAATGGTTTGCATCGTTTTTCGTGCAGGCTAGAAAAGTGTGCATCGTTTTGCGTGCAACCCAACAGTCGAATGTGCACCGTTTTGCGTGCCGACCCTAATATTTTGCATCGATTTGCGTGCAGGACTAGAAAAGAGTGCATCGTTTTGCGTGCAACCCTACAGTCGAACGTGCACCGTCTTGCGTGCAGATTTGAGGTACGTTCTCCGTTTTGTGTGCCGATCGTATTATCGTGCACCGTTTTGCGTGCCGACCCTAATATTTTGCATCGATTTGTGTGCAGGACTAGAAAAGCGTGCATCGTTTTGCGTGCAACCCTACAGTCGAACGTGCACCGTTTTGCGTGCAGATTTGAGGTACGCGCACCGTTTTGCGTGCAGGTTGAGTTGACGCGCATCGTTTTGCGTGCCGACTGAAGTGGCGCGCATCGTTTTGCGTGTGAGTTTTTCTGACGCGCACCGTTTTGCATGCAGGTTTGGTGGACGTGCACCGTTTTGCGTGCAGACTCGAGGGAGGTGCACCGTTTTGCGTGCAAGCTCGAGGGAACAAGTGGAATCGCGCGGAGACCAATTGCAAGTGTCTAGAAGCAATTGGGTACACTACAAGGTGGGGGATTCTGCCGAAATTGGGTGACCTCCCCCCTTGCTCCTTTGTTTTTTGATCTAGAAGCATGATAGTAGCCTGTTAGAGGCGTTAGGTAATTATGATTAAGATTGCATATTTAGAGAAATACAGATGAAAAGTGCAACTGTTAGTTGCCAAAGGCAGATGATATATGTGCATGTGTAGAGAAATTTAGAGGAAAAGTGATATTTATGATTTATCCAAATAGGGGATAAACTAGTATGTGTAGATGGACACAGATGGAAAATGCAACTGTTGGTTGCCAAAAAGGAGATAATTAATCTGCATGTCTAAAAAGAATTAGGGGAAAAAAATGCAATTCTTGACTTATCTAAATTGCTGATAATTGCATGCATAGATGATAAATATTATTTTTATGATGGATATGAAAATAATTGCATGCGTAGAAATGAATAATTATGTGATGACTGTGATCATGTTAGGGTACAACCCTAGGAATCATGTGACATAAGGGAACAGAACTTGTTGGTAGTATGACTAGGAGAAAATCTAGTTTAGGGGTTTGACGAGTGACATTGAACTAGGAGCTATCGTAGGATTGGACGAGTGGCATTGTCTTAGGGGATAACCTAAGGACACTGGATAGAGTGATCAACATAGAGTCAAGGAACTCTAGGATGAGTATGACATGGAACTTAGGTAAAGGGGACCTAAGGTGAACTAGTGATCAACATAGAGTCAAGGAACTCTAGGATGAGTATGACATGGAACTTAGGTAAAGGGAACCTAAGGTGATCCAGAGGAGTTTAAACTCACAGACAGGAAATTAGAGTCAGTGTAACTCTAAGATAAAAGTGGAACAGGAGATTAGAGTCAGTGTAACTCTAAGCTAAAAGTGGAACAGAAAAATAGAGTTAAGTTAACTCTAGGATTCAGTGAGGAATCAGGAAAGTGGGATAAGATCCCAAGGTTAAAGAAATTAAACAAATATAACCCTAGAAAGTCATAGGGTGTCTGGGCGAATGGACAATAACTTTAACTTCAATTTGAGTTAAATAAGTGAAGGTGAAATGTTAAGAGTCCAGGAGACTCTCAAGTTATCCTTATGGCGAGACCTAGGATAAGAGGTAAACTATTGTAAAAATGCAAAGTTTAAAAGCAAGCAAAAAGTGGCTAAAAGGTATAAAGAAAATGTAAATGGCGCCTTCGAATTTGAGACTCGTCAAGTGGAGCAGGACTCTCTGGGCAGTGACCCGTTGGACGAGGTACTTTCGAAAGGCTTAAAGTGAAAGCAAAGAGCTAAATGCTCAAAGGAAAGAGAAAGAGATTTACCAGTGGCAAAAGGGAGCTACAAGCTCGAATAAGAAAGAAAAGCAAGTGTTCAAAGGCAAAGAGGCTAAGAACTAAAGCAAAATGAGAAAGAAAAAGAAAAGAAAAGAAAGAAAATATAAAAATAAAACGAGCGTACCTTCGGGGGTAAAAAGTAGCCTTGTCGGAGCCAAGGGCAGTGTCCCTCTCCCGGGCAGTGACCCGTAGGACAAGTTCCCCGTTGGGCGGGGTAGCACTTGCGGGTGCTATCGGCAACCTTAGAAGTCTTATCTTATGGTAGCAGGACTACCGGGCTGGGGCCCGTTGGATAAGAATTTCTGAGGGTTAACTTGAACTAAAGCACCAGAATTTAAAGAATAAAGAGAAATTAGAGTGGCCAAGGTGGCCGGGTTAGTTTGACCCTATATACAGCGGCATAGTGGCCGAGTTGGTGCTTAGCAGCCTAGTGTGGCTAGACAAAGTAGTGCTGGGAGGATGAGTATACACAGATAGTATAGTGATTCATATATATTGCATAGCCGCATTTTGCTATTGAGGATTTTAGTTTCCTAGCACTATTATTATTGTTTCCATTGGACCAAGTGGTGTAGGACACTTTTTCTCGGTGGTTGAACCCACTGGGAACTCTGTCAGGAGTTCTCACACCCCTTGGGTGCCCCCCCCCCCCACAGGTTCAGGGATGGATGCAGCGATCGTGGCGGATCAGATGCAGACGGCGAGGCATACGACAGGGGCAAGAGCCCAGCAGCATAGAGACCTAGAGGGTCTAGCAGAGGTATCCCTTTTATATATTTCTTGAGTGAACTCTGTATGGTGAGGAATTTATGTAAAGGAATTGTAATAATTTTATTTGCAAGTTCAGAGATGTAAAGTGTAATAAATTTAAGTTATGGTTCACTCTTATATGCTTTCATTTCCGCTTTAACTGTTTGTTATTGAATGAAAGTTTAAATTTATAGTGATTTTTAGTACTCTGATATTGAGCTTCCGCATACACTTGTTGTGTTACTATGGATGTTACCGTTCCTTTCGGGTAGTGAAAGGTCATACCCGATTGGCGGGTCTGTTGGCGTGCCCGAACCGTACAAATTGGCGGACTCGGGGCGTGACAGATTAGAGTGGTATCAGAGCCTAGGACTAGTCCTAGGTGGTTAGTGAACCTTAGGGAGACCCTAGGGATTAGCACGAGAGAGTGTGTGGAATATTGGGCGAAAGTATTTGATTGGTTATTGTTGTTCCCAAAAAGGATGTTGGGACTGATCGAGGGCGACGAGCTTTCATTCTTCGAATATTACGTTGGCGGCCGACAACGTAATGTTGGAGATGAAAAGGAGTACCCTCTTATACTTTCGCATGATTGGGTCGACGAGCCCTTTTGTCGGTATATAGACTGCGCGTTGCTCAAATGGCTAAGTTTGGGCTGGTTGTTTCGTGGTGGTGTGCATATTAGCGATGACACCACATAGGGAGACGCACCTGTTTTGACTCGAGTCACGAGAGGGCTCGGGGTCAAGCGAGGTACACGAGCTGCGATAGCAGGGGACCGCACTTGTTGGTGTGATCCAGCAGCAGGTCAAGCTTCTTGCCGTCAGCAAAAATTTCCCGCCGACAGGAAGGCTGATTCCAACGCCTAAGTGTGGCGTCGATGTGACGGTCGGAGCAGATAGATAGGCTCCAGTGGCTGATAGCGCAGCAAGCTGAGGCTGCACAAACAACGAATGAGTATACGACATCGCCGCCTGTAGGGGCGACAGTAGAGAGTGGCAGTGGCCGCCGAGCTTTTGTCGGCGCACCCCGCACCTTTAGCAAAGGGGTGTTATAAGCTTGTGTCAGCTAGGTTGCTGACAAAGTGTGGTTAGTAAGGTCCAGTGAGAGACCGACTCGCGAGGTAATTGGTGATCGCTATGTCGCGAGAGCCAAGTTGCAGTGCCCTGAAGGTTAGGGCAAGAAAGACTTATGGGCCTAGTGGCGAAAGCTCGCCCTGATGACGGTAGTGACAGTGTGGCATGTCTTCATGGCTGAGTGCCGCATAGTGGTGCTGGCAAGACCCGGATAGGGTTTGAGATTCGAAAACCTCGCAAGTAAGCGGAAGTTTTGTGGCGCCGGTCTGAGGGATCGGCATAATGGCAAGGGTTGCCACCACAGGGTTTGCATGTTAATCACCAGAGTTGGTGAAACAGTTATTGTGGTGCCTCGACCCAGTTGGGAGAGTTGCACAAGAGCCGTTGGGGTGCTTAAGCAAATCGCTTAGCACTGGATATTTACGAGTTAGCGTGGGGGCGTAGGACGCCCAACTGTTTGGGTGCTCACGGAGCACAAGTACCGTTTAGCCAGAGAGAGCTGATTAGGTGGCACATTAGCCTTTGCCCAGTGTGGCCAGAGTTGATAGAGAATTTGGGGTCGTGGATTGACGACTTGTTAGTTGGTTTTGCTCAGTGAGCATAGTGGTCGCGTGGCGACGATTAGCGGGTTCGCTTGGGGACGATCCGTGCCTGGACCATGTTTGTGGACTGTGGGCCTGTAGCCTAGTGGGCAGGCGCAGTCAGCTATGAGAGACAGCGGCACGAGACCTGATGGCGGGGCATGATAGAGATTTGGTCGGGACGGTAGTCCGAGCGATGACCCGAAGACGTGGAATGCCACGTGTGAGCATTGAGGCTATTAGTACATTGAGATTAGTACACTGAGAGTGTGATATGACCAGGCCGTAGAGCTAGTGGTGATTGAGGTACTGTAGCTCCTAGTGGGAGTGTTGGTGTAGTAGTCCTAAGTGAGGATCTACCCGTATGACGTATGGATCTGTGGGCTAGAGAGAGAGCCGTTGCACAGTGTTAGGCTAGTATTTGGGCTATAGGCCCCTATTGGACCGTGGTCTGTGGACTTATTAGTAGTCCGAAATAGACGGGTTAGCTAGTAATTCGTGGACTCCGAGCGCTAGTAGCGTGTGAGATAGTAGAGAACTCGTGGATTGGCCTTTGCCCGCCACATTAGGCAGCTGAGCGATCGGAAAGAAAATGCGGTAAATGAAATTAGCTGCAGATGCAACCTCGTTGTGAAAAGAATGATGGCGGAATTAAAGTGAAAATTTCGCAAGTAAAAACTGGGTCATTCGTGGCAATTGAAAGAGCAAGTGCTCAACTGTGTCTTTCACCTACTTAGTGAAAGTGGCCAGACACTAGGTCTGTGTTTGTCCCTAAATTGCGATAGGGATTCATGAATGAGTTGCTCGTGTAGTTCTGGCGAGCAGAAAGTTTGATGCCGGTCACGATATACAGTGAGCCCAGTAGTGAGGGCAAGATTTCCTCCCTCTCGATCAAGTAGGAGTCGAGATGTGATTCAAGTTTCGAGGACGAAACTTATTTTAAGGGGGGTAGAATGTAATGTACCGAATTTTCGGCACATAAATAAATGTAAATAAAGGTGGTATGAAATACTAGTGCTATGAAAGTTGGGGAAGTAAGGAACATTTGGACGCGAGTTGGGCCCAAATCGGGTTAAAATGGAGAGATCTAAAAATTTATTTGAGAAAGGGGGCCCAGATTTTTAGTGAAAAATTCACAGTGTCGGAAAATTCCGAGAAAATTACGGGAGCCCCGTAAATATGTTTTAAGACCACAGAAAAAGTTTCGCGTTGATCGGATACCCGATAGCGAAAACGGGCTCCGCCAACAGTGTCGAAAAATTCTGAGAAAATTTGGGGAGCTTCGTAATTATGTTTTAAGGACACAGTAAAAATTTCGGGTTGATAGGATACCCGGATTGTGAGAACGGGGTCCGCCAATGATTCTAGATACAGCGAGGCTTTTGGTGGCCCAGAAATGACCCAAACTGAAAATTTAAAATTTTCTGTAGTAAATTAAGCTGAAACGAAGTCGTCTGTCAAATTTGGACGCAAACGGACGAAAAATGGACAGAAAACGGGATGAAAACGGATTTCCAAGACGCGCGGCGCGCTGCGCGAGGCGCACAGCTGGAGCGCACTTGGGCGCGGGTCAACAGGGGGCGCCAGGTGCGCGTGCGTGCCTGGACCGGGTGCACCCGGCTGGGTCTTGTAGACCGACGGGTGCACCGTACCCTTCCCTCTCTCCCTCCTTTTCTTCTTCTTCTTCCTCCTCGCACCTCCATTTTCTCTCCTTTTTCCTTTCTTCTCCAACCGAGAGTGAGGGAGAGTGAGGGAGAGGTTGGGAGGTGTTGCGGCGTCGCGTCGTGGGTCTCGTGGAGCGCGCGAGACTTTCGATTTGGGGCGTTTTGGCGGCGGCGGCGCGGTCGGGTAAATCCTGCGCTTTATTTTTACGGTATTTTTGGCACAGTTTTGAGACGTTAGTTTGGACATTAGATTTAACCCCGTGCCGTTTTGCGTGTTAGGGACCGAGTTCTACTTTACCGTTGCTGCACGGACTGTCGCAGACAGTTTTGGCGCGCCTCGTTTTGCGTGCAAGTTGTGGAAGAAATGCACCGTTTTGCGTGCGAATTCGGAAATATGCGCAGTTTTGGACGCAAACCCGAAAAACATACACCGTTTTGCGTGCAACGTTGAAAAAGGAAAGTGCACTGTTTTGCGTGCCAACCCGAGGTACGTGTTCTGTTTTGCGCGCAATTTGTGCTGTCGCGCATCGTTTTGCGTGCAGTCTCTAATAATATACATCATTTTTCGTGCAGGGCTAGAAAAACGTGCACCATTTTACGTGCAACCCTACAGTGGAGCGTGCACCGTTTTGCGTGCCAATACGGGGTACGTGCTCCATTTTGCGTGCGGTTTGGACCGGTGCGCGCCGTTTTGCGTGTAGAATCTAATGGTTTGCATCGTTTTTCGTGCAGGCTAGAAAAGTGTGCATCGTTTTGCGTGCAACCCTACAGTCGAAGTGCACCATTTTGCGTGCAGATTTGAGGTACGTTCTCCGTTTTGCGTGCCGATCGTATTATCATGCACCGTTTTGCGTGCCGACCCTAATATTTTGCATCGATTTGCGTGCAGGACTAGAAAAGAGTGCATCGTTTTGCGTGCAACCCTACAGTCGAACGTGCACCGTCTTGCGTGCAGATTTGAGGTACGTTCTCCGTTTTGCGTGCCGATCGTATTATCGTGCACCGTTTTGCGTGCCGACCCTAATATTTTGCATCGATTTGTGTGCAGGACTAGAAAAGCGTGCATCGTTTTGCGTGCAACCCTACAGTCAAACGTGCACCGTTTTGCGTGCAGATTTGAGGTACGTGCACCGTTTTGCGTGCAGGTTGAGTTGGCGCGCATCGTTTTGCGTGCCGACTGAAGTGGCGCGCATCGTTTTGCGTGTGAGTTTTTCTGACGCGCACCGTTTTGCATGCAGGTTTGGTGGACGTGCACCGTTTTGCGTGCAGACTCGAGGGAGGTGCACCGTTTTGCGTGCAAGCTCGAGGGAACAAGTGGAATCGCGCGGAGACCAATTGCAAGTGTCTAGAAGCAATTGGGTACACTACAAGGTGGGGGATTCTGCCGAAATTGGGTGACCTCCCCCCTTGCTCCTTTGTTTTTTGATCTAGAAGCATGATAGTAGCCTGTTAGAGGCGTTAGGTAATTATGATTAAGATTGCATATTTAGAGAAATACAGATGAAAAGTGCAACTGTTAGTTGCCAAAGGCAGATGATATATGTGCATGTGTAGAGAAATTTAGAGGAAAAGTGATATTTATGATTTATCCAAATAGGGGATAAACTAGTATGTGTAGATGGACACAGATGGAAAATGCAACTGTTGGTTGCCAAAAAGGAGATAATTAATCTGCATGTCTAAAAAGAATTAGGGGAAAAAAATGCAATTCTTGACTTATCTAAATTGCTGATAATTGCATGCATAGATGATAAATATTATTTTTATGATGGATATGAAAATAATTGCATGCGTAGAAATGAATAATTATGTGATGACTGTGATCATGTTAGGGTACAACCCTAGGAATCATGTGACATAAGGGAACAGAACTTGTTGGTAGTATGACTAGGAGAAAATCTAGTTTAGGGGTTTGACGAGTGACATTGAACTAGGAGCTATCGTAGGATTGGACGAGTGGCATTGTCTTAGGGGATAACCTAAGGACACTGGATAGAGTGATCAACATAGAGTCAAGGAACTCTAGGATGAGTATGACATGGAACTTAGGTAAAGGGGACCTAAGGTGAACTAGTGATCAACATAGAGTCAAGGAACTCTAGGATGAGTATGACATGGAACTTAGGTAAAGGGAACCTAAGGTGATCCAGAGGAGTTTAAACTCACAGACAGGAAATTAGAGTCAGTGTAACTCTAAGATAAAAGTGGAACAGGAGATTAGAGTCAGTGTAACTCTAAGCTAAAAGTGGAACAGAAAAATAGAGTTAAGTTAACTCTAGGATTCAGTGAGGAATCAGGAAAGTGGGATAAGATCCCAAGGTTAAAGAAATTAAACAAATATAACCCTAGAAAGTCATAGGGTGTCTGGGCGAATGGACAATAACTTTAACTTCAATTTGAGTTAAATAAGTGAAGGTGAAATGTTAAGAGTCCAGGAGACTCTCAAGTTATCCTTATGGCGAGACCTAGGATAAGAGGTAAACTATTGTAAAAATGCAAAGTTTAAAAGCAAGCAAAAAGTGGCTAAAAGGTATAAAGAAAATGTAAATGGCGCCTTCGAATTTGAGACTCGTCAAGTGGAGCAGGACTCTCTGGGCAGTGACCCGTTGGACGAGGTACTTTCGAAAGGCTTAAAGTGAAAGCAAAGAGCTAAATGCTCAAAGGAAAGAGAAAGAGATTTACCAGTGGCAAAAGGGAGCTACAAGCTCGAATAAGAAAGAAAAGCAAGTGTTCAAAGGCAAAGAGGCTAAGAACTAAAGCAAAATGAGAAAGAAAAAGAAAAGAAAAGAAAGAAAATATAAAAATAAAACGAGCGTACCTTCGGGGGTAAAAAGTAGCCTTGTCGGAGCCAAGGGCAGTGTCCCTCTCCCGGGCAGTGACCCGTAGGACAAGTTCCCCGTTGGGCGGGGTAGCACTTGCGGGTGCTATCGGCAACCTTAGAAGTCTTATCTTATGGTAGCAGGACTACCGGGCTGGGGCCCGTTGGATAAGAATTTCTGAGGGTTAACTTGAACTAAAGCACCAGAATTTAAAGAATAAAGAGAAATTAGAGTGGCCAAGGTGGCCGGGTTAGTTTGACCCTATATACAGCGGCATAGTGGCCGAGTTGGTGCTTAGCAGCCTAGTGTGGCTAGACAAAGTAGTGCTGGGAGGATGAGTATACACAGATAGTATAGTGATTCATATATATTGCATAGCCGCATTTTGCTATTGAGGATATTAGTTTCCTAGCACTATTATTATTGCTTCCATTGGACCAAGTGGTGTAGGACACTTTTTCTCGGTGGTTGAACCCACTGGGAACCCTGTCAGGAGTTCTCACACCCCTTGGGTGCCCCCCCCCCCCTGTAATAACCGCGGCTTTATTTGCCTTTCTAGACCTTCTTTTAAATTCTTGTAAATCCACTTTTCGACTAAGGGGTCCGGGGGTGAATTATTTTTCTTTATCTCTGGGCAGACTGTCGGGGCTCGCGGGTATTTTTAGACAATAAAGCTCGCGAAATGGATTTCGGCGGCGCGATCGGATCTGGATTCTGACCCCGGAATCTCCCAGAATAAATTCCGGAAGTTGGCAGCAGTTCAGGCGACTTACACGTTCTTCGAGGCGGACCGGACCCAGGTTCGCACCCAAACTCTTTTCGCCGAGATTGATTTGTATTTTGGGACTTAGGGTTAAGTTCCCGTGTACGGAGGCGGCTAATATTAATACGTATGTGTTGGGTTTAGTTTTGGAGTTCCCCTACCGTTCCTCTCACCCAAACCCTCCTCTTCTCACCGATCGGCGCGAGGCACCGCGGCGGAGCGATCGAGGAACGGGAAGAACACCGCACACCTCCGGAATCGGGCACACAGGAACGAGGCGATCCCTCCCCTTACAACCTCCGATGACGTAACCGAGGTGAGGCGTAGTTTCGCCGTTCTTGGCTTTCTTGTTTTTCTTGCTTTTGGGGGAGGGGGAAACGGGGGCACAGGCGACGGATTCCCCGGAATCCGGCGCCCGTGCGCAGCCCCCATGCGGGCGGCGCGCCCGTGCGGCCCGCACGGGGCTGGGCGCGTGCGCAGCCCCGCATGCGGGTGGGGAGCCCGCATGGTGCCGGGCACGCGCGCAGCCCCGCTTGCGGGGGGGGAACCCGCACGGGGCTGGGTGCGTGCGCAGCCCCGCATGCGGGTGGGGAGCCCGCATGGGGCCGGGCACGCGCGCAGCCCCGCTTGCGGGGGGTGAACCCGCTCGGGGCTGGGCGCGTGCGCAGCCCCGCATGCGGGTGGTGAGCCCGCACGGGGCTGGGCGCGTGCGCAGCCCCGCATGCGGACGGTGAGTCGGGGAGCCGCACGGGGCCGTCCGTGCCTTCGCCCTCGCCGGGGGACGTCGCCGCCGCCATCTCCAGATCGGCGGGCCGTGCCCCGCCACCGACCGGGAGGGCCTTGCGGTTCGTATTACTTTTCGAGTTCCGAGTTACTAATTTTCCCTCGGCAGGTCCGTGTGGGTCCGGGCGAGCGCACCGGGACGCGGAGGAGCTGAGCGGGGGTCACTGTTTTTGCAGGTGGGTTTTTGCTTTGGGTTTTAGCGTCGGGTTTCCGGCAATCGTACCTTGTTTAATATAAGTGATTAATTGTGCTAACATGGTAGTTTTGTGGTACTATGGTTACGTTGCTCGGTTATGTGGTACTATGCTTACTTTGCTCGGTTAGGTGGTACTATGGTTACTTTGCTCGAGGCTGCAGCACGCGCACCCGCGGTTTGGCCACCGCAAAGGGTGCGCTTTTCCGGAAAAGTGGTCTATGACCCGTGTATACCCACAGGACGGCGTGGGGCCTCTTTAGTTGTGGGGCATGTATGCGCCAAGGTGCGAGCGGTGCGACCCGTCGGTTTAGTTGTCCGACGTGGGAGCGGTGCGACCCATTCGGTTTAGTTGTCCGACTTGGGCGCGGTGCGATTCGTCGGTTTAGTTGTCCGACGGGATCGGGTATTGCAGGTTTACAGGTGTTTGATTCTACTTTTCCCTTGCGAGGGTGGTTGCTCCGGATAGACTACGGTTGGACGTTTTCTTTACCTGCTTTACTTTTATCACTTTTGTTTAGTCGCTGACTTCCCACTTTGCGACAGGGTCCTACAGGAGGGAGAGTTAGGCGACGGTGAGGCCGCGGCTAGAAATTCTGGGTCCCAGGAGACCGGAACAGTACTTTACCTCTTACTGTCGCATTCCATTTATTATTTGTAGACTGTGGATGGTTCTCGATACCCTCGTGGGGTCGGTGTGGATGTCGGTACGGTGACAACTGAATTGTTTAGTTTTCTTTACATCTCTGTGGGCCGCTTTGGAAAATAAAATAGCAAATAAAAGAACAGATTGCGAAAACTACTATTTCAAACCTCGGGTGCCGTGTGGGCACCGTTTTCAAAACCTTGTGGATTTATGGTTTGCAAAAATGGATTTCAAAACCTAAGTGTCGTGTGGGCACTGTTTCTCAAACCCCTGAGTTTATGTTGCTTTCGAAAAAGGGTTTTCAAAATATGGATGCCGGATGGGCGCCGTTTCAACAATTGTGGGTTTTATCCTTTCAAACTAATCGGCCGTGAGTTTATTCTGCACATTGTGAATGGTTATACGTTTGGATTGTTGTGATTGAATGTTTACTCGTTTTGAACATTGTACAAACCGCGACGCCGTGCATATACAGGGGAGACTCTGTCCGTTTGTAGAGTGATCCTGTATATGCGGCGGATCTGGGCACGCGCCGGGGAAGAAGGTTTTCAAAAAAAAATAAATACATACCTTTTGTAATCCGTTTCCGTTAAATTAATCCCCCGGGGCGTGACAGATTAAGATGGTATCAGAGACTTTCTTCAATCACAACAGTTTGTGCCCGACATCCACAAAGATACCTCACTTAGCTACAAATGAATAAAATGAATGGCATAGAAGAGTAGAACGCGAGTGACCGGGGGGAAAGTATAGGTCCCTTTTCTCGATAGTTGTTTGAGTGCTATGCTAGCAGGAGGCTAGAGCTGACTTGTGTTGTGTGTGGTTGCAGATTAAGTTTTGTTTCCCGGTTTAGCTGGGTCGGCGTGCTTGTGTAGTCGTGTTGTTTTGACTTGATTAGTCGTGTTGGTTTGGAGGCTGGGGTCGAGGCCGGCTGCCACCGGGGTATTGATGGTTGCTAGGAATTAATGGATTAAGCAACCAGCACGGGACACGGTGGGCCTGCTGACGTTGTTCATGCACTTGGTGCGGCTGTTATCACAGCAGATCGTTGCGCCGGCTTTTGTTTTTCGAACCCCTCCCTCTGCCGACGTGCTGGTTGTCGTTAGTGACGGCGACTGGGGGTTGAGTAATCCGACGGTGTTTGTTAGTGAGTCGGCCATTTGTCGGTCGTGAGTAACTGGGTAGCCTCTTGTCTAAATGGTACCTTCTAGGTCTACTGGGTTTAAGTTACAGCAGATAGTCGACCGATTCTTTTGCATCTTGGACAAGGTATGGGTGGGAATGAGGATTCTTCCCTTATGATTGTCACCCATAGTTCGGCTTTTTGCGGTAGACACTGCGATGGTGGTAGGAATCGTCGAGATGGGGCCTTGGGGTTCTCCTTTGATTTGAGAAAGGAGGCCCCCGGGGCTAGCAAATTTTGTTCGTTTGGGCTCGATTTTGGGTGAGCGGGCCTAGAGCTTAGAATACTCCTAGTTGGGAAAGGGAGCGTTTGGTCTGGGGGTGTGCAGCTCGGTTCGGTGCATGGTGATTGGAGGGGCAATTAATTGGGACCGAGCGGTAGGGGTTTAACCAGAGTGTCGCACCCCTTCGGCACCAAGACGGAGGTAGGACCGTATTCCTTGGTTGTCGTCGCCAGCTTCCCATAACCAAGGTATAGCCTCGAGGATTTGGGTTGCGAGTTTAGTGATTGTGAAGGAGTACTGATCGGCGAGGGGTTGTTGACTGCATGGCGCTCTGGCATCGGTTACTTTCGGCTAGGATGCCCTGCTTTCAGCTTTCTCTATGGGGTAGACCTTGTGGTAGGTCTCAGAGCTGAAACCTAGCTTTAGTTTTGACCGTCGCCTCGGTAGGACGGACAGCCGGAGCGGAGAATCCGGGATGGTGGTTATACTCCGAGCTAGTAGCCGTGTTGGTGACGGGCGGAAGTAGTCTGTGTTGGCGACGGGTGGGTTCATCGTTTTCAAAGGAGGATTACTTGTAGGCGGTGACCCGGCTAGTTGGATTGGCACATCCCGGAGTTTTTGTAAGGGTATTAGTGTGGCCTCCCCCTTTGTTGTCGGGTTAGTCTGGGCATTTAAGGGCCGTCGGTCCGGGTTTGGTAGTAGGACCGGGGTACCTCGACGCATCGCAAGACTTTGGTTGCTGACTGCTCAACACCGTCAGAGGTGGTCCGCGAACCAGTGGCGTCATATCGGGGAACTCCAAGTCGAGGAGCAGGCGTACTCATACTAATTTCGATCAAGATGGACGGAACGGTAGGGTTGCCGGGCGGGTCGAGCCCGTCGTCTGTCTGAAATCTTAGGGCGGTTCCGTCTGATCTATTCATCTACCGACGAGGAGCACGAGGACCACTTACGAACGATTCTCCAAACCCTCAGGGAACAGAGGCTGTTCGCGAAGCTCAAGAAGTGTGAATTCTGGCTACGAGAGGTGGGTTTCCTAGGGCACGTGATCTCGGCAGAGGGAATCGCTGTGGACCCCAAGAAGGTGGAATCGGTGATCGACTGGCAACCACCGACGACAGTGACGGAGATCCGCAGCTTCTTGGGACTGGCGGGATATTATAGGCGCTTCGTCGAGGGTTTCTCGAAGATTGCGGCCCCTTTAAACCGGTTGACCAAGAAAGGGGAAAAGTTTCTATGGACGGCTAAGTGCCAAGAGAGCTTCGAAGAACTTAAAAGGAGGCTAACCAGGGCGCCTATTCTTGTACTACCCACGCCCGGAGAGGATTATGAAGTGTACTGCGACGCATCGAGAATCGGACTTGGGGGTGTTTTGATGCAACAGGGGAAGGTAATAGCCTATGCATCCAGGCAGCTGAAGGATTACGAAAAGAACTACCCGATTCATGATTTGGAACTGGCTGCAGTGGTCTTCGTTCTAAAGTTATGGAGACACTACCTCTTTGGTGTCCACTGTAACGTCTTTTCAGACCACCAAAGTCTCAAGTATCTGTTCACCCAAAAGGAGCTAAATTTGCGGTAGAGGCGGTGGCTTGAATTGTTGAAGGATTACGATCTAACAATCCAATACCACCCCGGGAAGGCAAACGTGGTGGCGGACGCTTTAAGCAGGAAGGGGCAACCGGAGGAGACGCCGGCCCGCGCGATAACTGAGCAGAGCACCCTGATCGCGGAATTCTCGCGACTGAGGTTGGAGGTGGTATCGGCGGGCACTGTTGCTCGACTGACGGCGTTGGTGGTCAAGCCGACGTTTTTTGAGAAAATCCGAGAAGGACAACTGACGGACCCGCACTTACGGCTCGTGCGAGACAAGATCCACCCGAACCAGGAGAACGACTTTGCAGTGGGAAGTGACGGTGTCTTGCGGTTCCGTGGGCGTTTCTACGTACCGGATTCGCCGGAATTGAAGGAGGAGATTCTGACAGAGGCACACCGCGCCCCTTATACGGCGCATCCGGGGGGGCACGAAGATGTACAGGGACCTCAAGCAGACCTTCTGGTGGCCCAAGTTGAAGGGGGATGTGACACGACACGTAGCTCACTGCCTGGTATGCCAGCAGATAAAAGCAGAGCATCAGCGGCCTGCAGGAAAATTACAGCCCTTACCGGTGCCGATGTGGAAGTGGGATCAGATCACTATGGACTTCGTCAACGGGTTCCCACGTTCACAGCAGGGGCACGACTCGATCTGGGTCATTGTGGACCGGCTAACCAAGGCAGCTCATTTCCTACCCATCCACACAACCTGGACCAGAGAGCAGTTGGCTCAAGTCTACCTCAGCGAGATCGTGAGACTGCACGGAGTGCCGGCATCGATCACCTCGGATAGAGACACCCGCTTCGTCTCGAAGTTTTGGCAAAGTCTACAGCAAGCCCTGGGGACCAAGCTACACTTCAGCACAGCTTTCCACCCTCAGACGGACGGACAGTCGGAGCGAGTGATTCAGACCCTCGAGGACCTGCTGCGCGCCTGTGTACTTGACTGGGGAGTCGGTTGGGCGCGCTACCTACCCCTCGTGGAATTCGCCTACAACAATAGCTACCAGGCCAGCATCCAGATGGCACCCTACGAAGCTTTGTATGGGAGACGCTGCCGATCCCCGATCTGTTGGGACGACTTAGGGGAACGGAAATTCCTGGGACCCGACTTGGTGGAAGAGACTGAGGAGAAGGTGCGCCTCATCAGGCGGCGGTTACTGACCGCCCAAGCCGACAGAAGAGCTACGCAGACCGACGGCGCCGCGATTTGGAATTTCAAGTGGGGGAAACACGTGTTCTTACGGGTCTCGCCATCCAGAGGGATTAAGCGTTTCGGGCTGAAGGGCAAGTTGAGCCCACGGTTTGTGGGGCCTTTTGAGATCTTGGAGCGCATAGGCCCAGTGGCGTACCGCCTTGCCCTACCCCCTAACCTCGACCGGGTCCACAACGTCTTCCACGTGTCCATGCTCCGGAAATACCTATCCGACCCGTCACACGTGTTGGACGTCTCCACATTCGAGCTCAAGGAGGATCTAAGCTTCGAGGAAACCCCCGTGCGTATCCTAGCAAGAGAAAGCAAAGCACTGCGGAACCGAGTCATCCCCTACGTGAAGGTGCTCTGGAGCAACCAGGAAGAACGAGAAGCAACATGGGAGCTGGAATCTAAGATGAGGGAGTGCTACCCCGACCTCTTCACCACCACCCGGGTTTGAGTTTCGAGGACGAAACTCGTTTTTTAGAGGTGAGTGGTGTAATAACCGCGGCTTTATTTGCCTTTCTAGACCTTCTTTTAAATTCTTGTAAATCCACTTTTCGACTAAGGGGTCCGGGGGTGAATTATTTTTCTTTATCTCTGGGCAGACTGTCGGGGCTCGCGGGTATTTTTAGACAATAAAGCTCGCGAAATGGATTTCGGCGGCGCGATCGGATCTGGATTCTGACCCCGGAATCTCCCAGAATAAATTCCGGAAGTTGGCAGCAGTTCAGGCGACTTACACGTTCTTCGAGGCGGACCGGACCCAGGTTCGCACCCAAACTCTTTTCGCCGAGATTGATTTGTATTTTGGGACTTAGGGTTAAGTTCCCGTGTACGGAGGCGGCTAATATTAATACGTATGTGTTGGGTTTAGTTTTGGAGTTCCCCTACCGTTCCTCTCACCCAAACCCTCCTCTTCTCACCGATCGGCGCGAGGCACCGCGGCGGAGCGATCGAGGAACGGGAAGAACACCGCACACCTCCGGAATCGGGCACACAGGAACGAGGCGATCCCTCCCCTTACAACCTCCGACGACGTAACCGAGGTGAGGCGTAGTTTCGCCGTTCTTGGCTTTCTTGTTTTTCTTGCTTTTGGGGGAGGGGGAAACGGGGGCACAGGCGACGGATTCCCCGGAATCCGGCGCCCGTGCGCAGCCCCCATGCGGGCGGCGCGCCCGTGCGGCCCGCACGGGGCTGGGCGCGTGCGCAGCCCCGCATGCGGGTGGGGAGCCCGCATGGTGCCGGGCACGCGCGCAGCCCCGCTTGCGGGGGGGGAACCCGCACGGGGCTGGGTGCGTGCGCAGCCCCGCATGCGGGTGGGGAGCCCGCATGGGGCCGGGCACGCGCGCAGCCCCGCTTGCGGGGGGTGAACCCGCTCGGGGCTGGGCGCGTGCGCAGCCCCGCATGCGGGTGGTGAGCCCGCACGGGGCTGGGCGCGTGCGCAGCCCCGCATGCGGACGGTGAGTCGGGGAGCCGCACGGGGCCGTCCGTGCCTTCGCCCTCGCCGGGGGACGTCGCCGCCGCCATCTCCAGATCGGCGGGCCGTGCCCCGCCACCGACCGGGAGGGCCTTGCGGTTCGTATTACTTTTCGAGTTCCGAGTTACTAATTTTCCCTCGGCAGGTCCGTGTGGGTCCGGGCGAGCGCACCGGGACGCGGAGGAGCTGAGCGGGGGTCACTGTTTTTGCAGGTGGGTTTTTGCTTTGGGTTTTAGCGTCGGGTTTCCGGCAATCGTACCTTGTTTAATATAAGTGATTAATTGTGCTAACATGGTAGTTTTGTGGTACTATGGTTACGTTGCTCGGTTATGTGGTACTATGCTTACTTTGCTCGGTTAGGTGGTACTATGGTTACTTTGCTCGAGGCTGCAGCACGCGCACCCGCGGTTTGGCCACCGCAAAGGGTGCGCTTTTCCGGAAAAGTGGTCTATGACCCGTGTATACCCACAGGACGGCGTGGGGCCTCTTTAGTTGTGGGGCATGTATGCGCCAAGGTGCGAGCGGTGCGACCCGTCGGTTTAGTTGTCCGACGTGGGAGCGGTGCGACCCATTCGGTTTAGTTGTCCGACTTGGGCGCGGTGCGATTCGTCGGTTTAGTTGTCCGACGGGATCGGGTATTGCAGGTTTACAGGTGTTTGATTCTACTTTTCCCTTGCGAGGGTGGTTGCTCCGGATAGACTACGGTTGGACGTTTTCTTTACCTGCTTTACTTTTATCACTTTTGTTTAGTCGCTGACTTCCCACTTTGCGACAGGGTCCTACAGGAGGGAGAGTTAGGCGACGGTGAGGCCGCGGCTAGAAATTCTGGGTCCCAGGAGACCGGAACAGTACTTTACCTCTTACTGTCGCATTCCATTTATTATTTGTAGACTGTGGATGGTTCTCGATACCCTCGTGGGGTCGGTGTGGATGTCGGTACGGTGACAACTGAATTGTTTAGTTTTCTTTACATCTCTGTGGGCCGCTTTGGAAAATAAAATAGCAAATAAAAGAACAGATTGCGAAAACTACTATTTCAAACCTCGGGTGCCGTGTGGGCACCGTTTTCAAAACCTTGTGGATTTATGGTTTGCGAAAATGGATTTCAAAACCTAAGTGTCGTGTGGGCACTGTTTCTCAAACCCCTGAGTTTATGTTGCTTTCGAAAAAGGGTTTTCAAAATATGGATGCCGGATGGGCGCCGTTTCAACAATTGTGGGTTTTATCCTTTCAAACTAATCGGCCGTGAGTTTATTCTGCACATTGTGAATGGTTATACGTTTGGATTGTTGTGATTGAATGTTTACTCGTTTTGAACATTGTACAAACCGCGACGCCGTGCATATACAGGGGAGACTCTGTCCGTTTGTAGAGTGATCCTGTATATGCGGCGGATCTGGGCACGCGCCGGGGAAGAAGGTTTTCAAAAAAAAATAAATACATACCTTTTGTAATCCGTTTCCGTTAAATTAATCCCCCGGGGCGTGACACCCCCCCATAGGTTCAGGGATGGATGCAGCGATCGTGGCGGATCAGCAGACGGCGAGGCATACGACAGGGGCAAGAGCCCAGCAGCATAGAGACCTAGAGGGTCTAGCAGAGGTATCCCTTTTATATATTTCTTGAGTGAACTCTGTATGGTGAGGAATTTATGTAAAGGAATTGTAATAATTTTATTTGCAAGTTCAGAGATGTAAAGTGTAATAAATTTAAGTTATGGTTCACTCTTATATGCTTTCATTTCCGCTTTAACTGTTTGTTATTGAATGAAAGTTTAAATTTATAGTGATTTTTAGTACTCTGATATTGAGCTTCCGCATACACTTGTTGTGTTACTATGGATGTTACCGTTCCTTTCGGGTAGTGAAAGGTCATACCCGATTGGCGGGTCTGTTGGCGTGCCCGAACCGTACAAATTGGCGGACTCGGGGCGTGACAACATAGGTTCTTTTCCCTTTCCTTTAATAGATTCTTCCACATAATCTGATGAATGTTCAGATTCTGAGCTAGTCGATCCCTCATTGCGTGATCGTTTTGTAGTCTTTTTCTTGCCATGACCACAACCACGTCCACTTCCAGTGGCCATTAAGATCACAAGTGCAAGGAGCCACGAAAATGCCATTTCCTGCAAATAACACAATGCACTATGATTTGATCATATAGGAAGGCTTAAACATGTTTAAGAAACATTCTAAACATGTGACATTTGATGATTCAACATTTAAAATCCATTCACAGTGAAAGCCCTAATTTTCAATTTTCTCAATGTCAAGAACATATGTAAATGATAGATTCAAGCATAATAAGTATGGAAACATGAATCTAATTATATAGAAAGCAAACATTTATGTTCTAAACATGAAATAGGGTGATACATGCAAGAGATTTCATTAGGAGTAAAGATCATCTCAAAAATCCTTAAATAAAACATCAAAACCTAAAAACTAGGGTTTTGAAACAAAATGAAGCAAGATAAATGAAAGAACTTACAAATCAACGTAAGAAATCTCTTGTTCTTGATGAAAAACCCCTTAGAGATGTTTTAGAGAGAGAGAGAGAGGGAGTGTTTTGAAATGGGAGAAGTGAAATAAAACACTTGAGTTCCGGAATTTATGAAAACCCAGATCAAGTACCGGTACTAAAAGTCGAGTACCGGTACACAATACAAATTCTGAAAACCACTCGTACGGGTTCCGGATTGAAACACAGTTGATCCGGATCCGTTAATTTAGTTCCGGTACTAAACATGGAGTACCGGTACTCAAGTGAAAAACTGAAAATTTTCAGTTCGGTATCCGGATTGGGTTTTCTGATCCGAAAAAATTGGTTCCGGTACTAAAGGACAAGTACCGGTACACCAGAGCCAAAAAGCAAAAATTTCTTGAAACAAATCCAAAATTTGAAATCTTTTCAAATACCGATTTGTATTCCATCAAGAAAATAATTTAAGTGCCTTTGAAATAAAGAGATCTCATAGATGTCATTCAATCCAATTAATTTCATAAAAATTAAAAAGATTTACTCCGTAACCATGAAAAACAAAGATAAAACATTATAAACCGTTTTTCATGTTATATGCGTCAAACTAAAGTCATCAAAATTAATCTAGAGATCCAAACTCTATTAAGATGTAACGGATTTACAAAGATGACTTACAGAGATTTTCAAATGACATCAATTTGATTTCTACCCTTTCAAATTTGAGATAAACACCAAAATACCTAAGGGTGGCTCTTTAAGCATCTTTTAACTATCCCACCTTATACCAACCAGGAGATTAATCAAAATAAGAACTTTGAATATAAATCTCCGAATGCTTCAACTAAAAATTTCAAAAATAATTTTCAAGCATCCAAAACATGTGGTAGCTTCACACACAAACCGGACGACCGGGGTGGCAGCTCTTTCCATCATGTGGTGGTAGTTTTCACACTCCTTTCGGATGTAACTCTTTTCACATCTTTTGCAACTCATTTATTTTCCCTTGAAAAAAATGCAATCTCTTATGTGAAAGAATTAAATCCCAAATTTTAGTCTATCGGTTGTCTCATGTTTATCACAATGAACTCACACAACCGAGATAGGTTAAGCATCTACAGATTACACATGATTACTAAAATTTGATGTATATAACTATCAAAAACTCCTATAATGAAATATCTTCAAGGATTATGATTATGGAGTAAAGTTGATAATTCATATAAGTTTAAATTGGAGTGAGTGAAAGTAAATCCTTTTCAAATTCAATGCACTCGATCGTTAAACCCTTTTGTTCAAGAACAAAACATAAAAACGAAGAGCATTGAAAACATGTAATGCAAAGATTAAGAAAAATATGAAAGGGAAAACCAATCAAAGCATTACATACAGTCATAAGCTATTTAGAACTTAAGACAAGGAAAGATATCACCTTTCCAAATCCAAAATCGTCGGATTTTGGGTTGTCTTGATTCATTGTGACCGGGAGTTGATAGCTTCGACTGTTGGTCCACCTTAGGTCTTTGCCTCGCAATAATCCACTTGTATGATTGATGTTGTGGCTCGGACCTTTGGTGGAATGAGTGAACTCTATTGAATTGATGTTGCTTTTGATTCCGTTGAGTCCGCTCTGTAGATGAAGTTGCCGAAGGATTCTTTTTTCTCTTTTTCGGGCACGTCTTCATCAAGTGTCCTTCAAGTCCACATTGGTGACAAGTTCTTCCTCTCAATTTAGTTTGATACCAATTGTTGGTTTTTATATATTAATGATCCACAAGGATCTAAATAGGTACTATCAAACAACTAGAGCGGGGGTGAATAGGTGTAATACTCAAAAACCAATCTCAGTGCAAAATAAAAACCAATGCGGAAAATAAAAAACAGCACACCGAGATTTACGTGGAAACTCCAATCCAGGAGAAAAACCATGGGACCAACACGCAATAACAATCCAATAAGAATAGAAGAATAACAAGGTGATTACCGACTCCACGGACTCAAACCCCTCCTTCAACTTCTTAGGATCTTGCGCTCCACCGATTGCACGCCCACTGCACACGTTCGAATCCACGAACGCCACTCGAATCCACGAGCACACATTTCGAATCCACGAAATGCCTTCAACACACCGAATCCACGGTGCTACGTCGCATCCACGACGCAAACTCAGCCCATACAGAATATAGGCTTCGATAGTGATCCTTTGCTTAGATTAACATTGAAAAACCATAGATGGAATCTCTAAGCAAAGACTAGATCAATTCGACAAAAAGTATACCTTGGAAGAACCGTCGAATTGACCTAAAAGAGGCTAAAGAGAAGAACAATAAAAACCTAGCCTCTAGGGTTGCTCTCGAGTGTTTATGAATTGATCGGTAATTATCGAGAAACCCTAAGTATCTATTTATAACCCTTGGAAACTAATTAGAGTCGGTTTAGCAATCTTATCACGACATGGCATTGTGTACCGGTACTAAACAATGGGTTCAGGTACTCAATGATGCAAAACACAGATTTTTCTATTGTGTTCCGGTACTCCAAACTGTGTTCCGGTACTCAATGAAAAATACAGAAAATCCTGTGTCGGGTTTGAGGAACTCAAAGTGTGGTTCTGGTACTCAATGTAAAAACAGATTTTTCCAAGATAAGGTTTATCCAAAACAGACCAAGTACCGGAATCCAAACTTAAAATAAGTTGTGAGTTAAAAACCAAGTTCCTAAAACCATGTCTAAACCGGGTTTCAATTAATTCCAGATTCCAATGATTATAAATGTACTTAAATCACCAAATCATACCTGAGTGCCATCTTGAGCTTATGTTGAATCTTCTTCGAGTCTTCTAATGCTGATTGACAATTTGATCACTTTTAAACTCCGACTCAACTCACGAAATCTGTCACGCCCCGGGGTTTAAACACGCGGAAGAAACGTCACCGTTTAGCTCTCAAATTTGGCATATATATATTTTTTTGAAATCAATCTTCCCCGGTGCGTGCCCAGACCCGCCGCATATACAAATTCACTCTGCAAATGAGCAGAGTCTCCTTTGTATATGCACGGCGTCCTGACTACAAAGTCCATATCATCCTACCTTTAACCACACTAGTTCAATCGTCAAACACATACAACCATTTTCCATAAGTAATAAAGAGGCCGACTATTTTTGAAAGGATAAAACCGCAGGGTTTTGAAAGCGGTGTCCACACGACACCCAAGTTTTATAAAGTCATTTCGAAATCCATAAATCCACAGGGTTTTGAAAACGGTGCCCACATGGCACCCAGGTTTTACAAAACTATTTTGAAATCCATAAATCCACAGGGTTTTGAAAACGGTGCCCACTCGACACCAACATTTTTCAAATCATTTTCGCAATGTTTTCTTTCTTTTTCTTTTTTGGTTTGAAAATGGCCAACAAGCAGATAGTAAACCAAACATTCATCCATAGAGTTTTTTTTAATAATCCCAACATCCAAGTCAACCCCACAAAAGTATCACACCCACAAAGCTACTAACAGATAATGAAATAAGCACAAGGAGAACTAACCACAGTCCGTAGCCTCGAAGGGCCAATAGACCTCTCATCGCGGCCTCACCGTCGCCCTAGCTCTCACCCCTGACTGAACCTGTCACAGAGTTGGGAGTCAGCGACACAAGATACAAAGTATGAAAAGCATAAAGGGCTATAACTAAAGCAACTGTAAGAAAAACCAGAGCAACCGCCCTCATCATCGTGAAATCGATAGTAAAGCCTTCCCCCTATACAATCCAAACCCGGGCACCTGCCCCGGCAACCACACTGAGCACCTATCTCAGTAAATCGCACCGAGCACCCGCCCCGGCACGACCTCGAGCACCCTCCTCGGCACCGCTCACACCCCCCACCCATGAGGGCCCCTATTACAACACCCACACGTGGGGTACACGGGTCAACGTACCACCTTTCCGGAAAAGCACACCCTCGCGGTGGCCAAACCGCTGGTGTGCGTGTAGCAATCACGAGCCTCGACCGAGCACCCACCTCGGCGAGCCAGACCGAGCACCTGCCTCGGCAATCCCCCAGAACATGATGTATCATCGAGCATCGCGACCCTTAGTCACCATAAATATCATGATAATAAAAACATAAGCATGTACGGGGGTTAGCAATATTTTAACATGTCAAACCTTTGCTCTTACCAATTACCCTCGTTTCCCGACTCAGGAACTGTCGGGAGAGGAACCCACCTTTCGACGTCCGACTGGTCACACCGATCATCGTCCTCATCGCTAGCATGCTCCAAACAACCCTACTGTTGTTCGGAGAGGGCGAACTGCCCGTCTAGTCTCCCACCGCGACATTCATTAATCTGGAGGTCCACGTCACCCCCATTACCCCTTACAAGATAAAAATAACAATAACGGAAACATGCACAAAGAGGTTCTAAGGGGTACCCACCTCGAAGTCAGTCGAACGAACACCCCCGACGTAGGCCGGTTCCGAACTCCAGCATGACTACCGGGAGGCTGGTGCTGAACTGCTGGGCCTTGGGTGACCTGCCGGCGACCTGAGGCGGCGGCGGCGGCCGGCGGTGGAGCTCGGTTGCTTCCTGGTGCAACTGGGTCACCGGCCGGCGGCTCGGAGCGTCGAAGATCGCCGGCGACGAAACCCAACCAAGCTCGGTTGAAGGTGGAGAGCTCTAATGGCGGATTCCGGCCGGCGGCACCTGAGCCGTTCCAACTTGGACCAAACTCTCTTGCTCGGTGCAAGGGAACTTCCTGAGGTGGTAGCCGGCGGCGCAGGTGAGCGGCGGCGCTGGACGGCGAGGCTCGGCCGAGAAGCAATAAAGCCTGATTCTAGGGCTTCTTCGCGCGGCTAGGATCCTCAACCGATGGCCACCAAATTTTGGGAGGAGGGCACAGTCGACAAAAGGACCCAATCCAACGGTCTTGATCTCCGGTTCAACGGTTGGAATCTTCCCGAGCACGAGATCGGCCAAATAATGGACTTCCGGCGAAATGTCGCTCCCGCCGGTGACCGGGACGACGGCGGCGGCTCAAACTCGCCGGAGAAGATGAAGGAGAAGGTGGTGGCCTCGGCGGCGCGCGGCGGCGCCAGGCGTCGGGGCTCAACGATCTGTTCCCCTGGAGGCCGAGGATGCTCTCAGATGCACTCTGGAGGGATCTCAAGCCTCCCTATTGCTTCCTTCTCCACCAACCCGAAAGCAAGGCAAGATCTTGCTTTTCTCCTTGCTTTTCCGGCGAGGGGAGGTGGCAGCCGGCGGCGCTGCGGGTGCGGCCGGCGGCGCTGCGGGTGCAGCTGTCACGCCCCGGGGTCGAAACTGCGACCCGGGCTCGCTAACAGATCCGCCATCTGTACGAAAACTGCCGTACAGACGAAGCGTCTAACCTGCAAAAAGAATCAACTACAGTATACAGATATCAGAGCTGAAAGTAAACTACTAAAAACTGAAATCCAAACACTGTACAACTGAAAATAAATACAATATCCATCTCCCAAATTCGATCATATAAAAAGTCCTCTGATACAAAAACCCAAAAGGGAGATATCTCCAATAAGAACATAAGTGTACAAGCTCTCAATACAAATATCCTCACTACATCAGTCTCTCAAACTGTAAAATAATGTACAACTCTATACCTCACAACAAAGGTCTCTCAACAGAGGAAAAAGAAGTAAACTAATCTACTGAAGCTCTCCTCTGGAGGGGTACCGCTACACTCCAACGACGGGTAGGGAACTAGCTCGCGACTCCCTCGCCTCGGTAAGAAGGATCAGCAACTGGAGCAACAGGAACAGGAGAAGAAGTTCCTGGGGAAAAAGACACCACGACGGGTGTGAGAACTACTTCCCATAGTAGTTCTCAGTGGGTGCCGTCAACAAGCCCAACGGTCTGCCCACTAAGTCTACTAGAGGCAAAGATAACAGTGCGATGAAATCTGAACAAGAAAAGCTGGAGCTACTCTACAGCTACCATGCCTCTATCTAGATGCTCAAAAAGTGGAACAGATGAAAGTAAAGGTGACCACTCGCACCCAAGGTGCTCAATCGACCCAATCGAACTGACTGCCTCATAGGGTCCAGTCAGGCCTGCGCCTGTCGACTAGGAACGCACCTACCAACTACCACACATCCACATGAGGACGGGATTTACGTGGGGCGTCCTGTCCGACTAACTCATCCCTCGCGCAAAACTGCCTCAACAGGCCCACCATCGTATCCACAGCGGCATCTCAGGGGGCGCGACTCCAACTGAAGAAAATGGCGCGGCATAGAGTATCAAACATTGGCATGAGCAGGCTAAGTCAAAATCCACGCTCACTCTCAGAACGGTAGGACTCAAGATCCCCAAATATCTCGCACAACAGTCGGAGCACTCGCGACGACTCAGCTGATCAGCTCACACGAAACACGAGACACTAGCCTCTCCAACAGCTCGCAGGACAAACCACACTGGATGGAGGTACTCCACAGCCAGGAACGACCCACAACTCAGGCTAACAATACTGGTCGGACAACACTCAACGACCTGGGACCACCGTCAACCCCAACGGTTCCCAACAACACTGACCGGAAGATACTCGACGGCCCGGGACTACCGTCTGCTCAACGGCTCCCTCCCACGACAGCACAACAGGGATACAAGACCTCCCGGGACTACCGTTTACCCAAACGGCTCCCGACACAGATAAGCAACCCACTACAACTACCAGACTCCACTCTGCTCCTAAGCACGAGTGCAAATGCATCCCACACTAAAAGAAAGTCCCGACTTCTCGGCCCACTACCCGGGCAAGGATAACACTATGTCCAGGAATAGAAAAACAGTGTGGGTGTCTAAACATAAATAACCCTAGCCCAAGTGAAGGTTTTCTACTGGTCTGGTTACACATGCAACATATGACGGGGGTGCTAGGTCAAGTTCCAAGATGACTATATTAACAGATGATAAAAGGAATAACAATTCCTACAATCTAGCATGCTGCACAAGGAAATAAACTATCATGTATAGTCCTACATCAGTAGAATTACTGTACAGTCCATAAAACTTGGAGATAAGGCCACCCACCTCGATTTGCCACCAATTGCTCGTAGACACTTGCAATTGATCTCCACACGATCCGCACGCAAAACGATGCCCGCTGCCGGAGTTCGCACGCAAAACGGAGCACGGTGCCAAAACCCGCGCGCAAAACGGAGTCCGCACGCAAAATGGAGCACGGTGCTGAAACCCGCGCGCAAAACAGAGTCCGCACGCAAAACGGAGCACGCCGCCAGAGTCCACACGCAAAACGGTGCACGGTCTCGGAATCCGCACGCAAAACGGAGTCCGCAAGTAAAACGGTGCACGGCGACGGGGACCGCACGCAAAACGATGCAGTAAAAATACGGTCCCTAACACAGATAAGAGCAAGAGGGTCAGTCCAATGTCCAAAGAACGCCCCAAAACTGTGCTAAAAACACCGCAAAATTAGCACACGGGACCTACCAGACTGCGCCACCGCCGCCGAACCGGCCCGTTGGAACACCTCGCGCGCTCCACGAGGCTCACGACGCACCGCCGCACCACCCAAAATTCTCTCCCTCACACCCTCTCGCTCTCGGAGAAGAAAGAAAAGAAAATGGAGGAGACAGAATGGCGTGCGGGAGAGAAAGAAGAAGAAGAAGAGAAAAAGGAGGAGGGAGGTGGTTCATGGACCCGGTCCACGGCGGCCACCAATTAGGAAACCACAACCGCCGGTCCACCAGGCCGGGGCGCATGCACCGGGTCCACGCACGCGCCCCGCCGCCACGTGGCGCGCGGTAACGCGCCCGCCACACGGGCGCGTTACACCGCGCCACCCCAGGCGCGGGACACGCGCGTGCCACACGGGCGCGCGTGCCCCCGCTCCCGCGCGGGCGCCAACGGGGGCTCGCCACATGGCGGCCCCCGCGCGCCCCGTGCTGAGGGCGCGCTTTCCAGCGCGCCTGCCGCGCCGTACGCGCGCGCCTCGAACCGCGAGCCTCTCTCCTCGGGATCCGCGCCTCGCCACACCTCGATTCCCGTGCCGCGTCGCCTCGAAAAACGTGCAATTCATCCGGGCTCCAAAACAAACAAGTAAATAGTCCATTCTCAACGATTTCGCGCGCTGAATCCAAAAACGATGTCCGTTTCTCCAAATTCTCATCCGAAAATTTGCCGATTGCCCCCGGAAAGCCCACTTGATCCGATTTTCACGCCTGGTCCATTCCAAAAATCCGATTTGCCAAAATCCAACTCTAAAAAATTTCCCGAAGGCAACCGGAGAGGTAAACTGTATCCAAACTTCGCCCGGAGTCCAAATTTGACATCTGCGTCGCGCGAAATCACCCCTAAACACTCGACGGGCCCTCCAATTTTCCACGGGATCCCTTTTTGAGCCCGAAGTCCAACACTTGTGTCAAATTGCGCGCAAACACCACCGACACACCACGCAGGCCTCTAGTGATGCAACTAAATCCCAAATTGCAACACAAATCCATTTCTCGGGCCCGCCATGCGCACAAACACTCCCAACAGCCACAAAAAGCTGCCCAACAACCAGCAAACCCTACGCGGGGGATTCCGGGACCTCACACTCTCCCCCACTAAAAGAAAGTTTCGTCCTCGAAACTAGATCAAGTCCATTAGGAGCCACAAATACCACGGGTAGGTATCCCTCAATACGCCTCCAGCTCCCGAAACACCACTCGCTCCCCGTGATTACTCCTCAACAACAACAACAACAAGTACGGCATGGCCCGATATGCAATTCTCTCATCTCTCGAGCCAGAAATTGCAATGGGCGTCCCTCGCACTCCAACAATCACAGATCTCCAAAGGGCAAGTAATTCACGGGCGAGGAAAAACACATCACTCCTGAGCTGAGACGTGAAATACCCATGGGGCTCTAATAAAAGGCTGGGGGAAAACGGAAATAACCACTAGTGCAGCACGCACCAAACCACATCATGGTGCCAACCTCAACAAGGCGACCCGAAGCATACCCACACATTCATTCTATAAGGAAAGGAATCCAATAAGCTGGGGTCTTCACTCGGTTACGTCCCGATCCAAAACCACCCGAGTGGACTACTCAACTGCAGGCTAACCTCAAAAGGGATCCTCAAGAGACACAAACTCATGCCACAGTTGGTCACCCAACATGCTATCATAACCCCAACGGACCCACGGGTCAAAGTCGATCCCTCAACTAACAAAGAACACCCTGACGGGGACCAAACCGTCGGTGAACGGGACAGAAAAACTGGCTCGCAAGGCGATCATAAAGCTGATGCCCAAACTCGCGGTCAAAAGTCCGAACCATCAACGATAATCCGCGCAAAACCCACTCAAGATGCTGAAAACTTAAACTATCATAGTAGAGAGCAGAAATGCTGAGAAATCAGAACTGATAGCCAAGTAGGCATGGCCTACACCCAGGTATATCAATCAAAGCTGGAAAATAATAGGCATACTGAAAGGCTCAACTGTGGGATCCAAGCTGCCTATAAAACAGCGGTTCGTCCTGCCACAATACTCAAAGGGTCGGACTAATGAAGCGCGGACCGAAGATCAACCCACGGTAACTCCACAGCCACGAAGGGAGGCATCACTAAAACACGTAAAACTGTCTCCCAACACTGAAAATACTAGCATTGGCGCTGGTATCAGTCTCATTATCCATTGGCCATGCTCTCCCGGCATTGCCAAGTCCAAGTAGCTCCTTACCTCAAGGATAATGCTGGTCTCAGCTAAACTCGAATAACTTCCATATGGTCGGGTTCCACCGCCGCTCCAACGGCCACAGAAAGTGACCCAAGAAGGCATGCACTTGGAGCTAAAACTTGTGTGGTCTATGCCAACCAATCCCCAAGCACTGGGTCAAAACACCGAACTGCCACAGGCCTCCTCCACATGCACAACACCAACAGAAACCTGTATCTCTAGTGCACGTGGTAACAAATCTACCTCCAGTCCAGACAGGAAAGCCCAAAAAAACACTCAACTCAAATTGCTGTAAGGAAATCATGCCCGCGGTAACCTGGTCCACCGCCGTAGCGCCCTCTAACCGGGCGGTACAGACTCATCCGCTCGATGTAGATGGTCGTCGCTCAGTCTGCCCCGACATCGTGGCCCTATCTGCCTGAAAATGTCCCGACCGTCCACACGAAAACCATCATCCTTGCCTGTGGTCACACTGCGGCGCAGAATGCGGCCCACCACAAATGACACAGTCATCCCGCTACTGCTGCTGATACATCGGCTGTGGAGAATCTCCTGGTCTCTGTCTCCTCTGAGACTCACGACCCTCAGACTGGGATCGTGGCGGCCCCGGGGGTCTCGATCTATTCGACTGTCCAAACTCAGGCGGCACTGGATGCCTCTCCCCGGAGCTGGTCCCTGGCGCTCCGTCTATCACTGACATGATCACTGATCCTCGGTCAGCCCGCTAAGCATGCTCAATCGCTGCATCTAACGTCGGCACCCGCCGACAATACACCAAATGATAGATATTCCGATGCAGTCCTTTCTCAACTAGCTCAACCTCCTGGGCCTCGTCCAGGCGACATGGGGTACACCGCTCAACAATCGCAAAACTCGCAAACATACTCCAGAAGAGGTCGACTCCCCTGCTGCAGGTGTCTAAGATCCCCTTTTAGTTTCTGCTTATACTGTCAGGAAAGAAGGCCCTGAGCAGCAAAGCACGAAACTGGTTCCAAGTCAACAACTGCGCTCCCGGTAGTCCAACAGGACGAACTCGACGCCACCAAATCTCGGCGTCCTGTCAGACCATCACAATCTCACTAAAGCAACCACCTGGTAACTCGACCAGGGCATGTACCCACCTGGTAACTCGGCCAGGGGTATGTACCCATCTGGTAGTTCGGCCAGTGGAAAGTGTCCTCCTGGTATCTCGGCCAGGGAGAAGTGTCCTCCTGGTAACTCGGCCAAGGCATGTGCCCACCTGGTAACTCGGCCAGGGGCAATGTACCAATCTGGTAGCTCGGCCAGTGGAAAGTATCCTCCTGGTAACTCGGCCAGGGCATGTGCCCACCTGGTAACTCGGCCAGCGGCAATGTATCCATCTGGTAGCTCGGCCAGTGGAAAGTATCCTCCAGGTGTAAGACCCGGCTTTTCCTTAACCCTTCTGGTCACCCTCTTCTTGTAATGCCTGACCGGGGGCCTCATTTTTGGCATTTTTCCGGACAGACCGTCGGGGCCCGCAAATAATTTTAGGCGGTAGAGCTCGCGGAACGGAGCGCGTGGGCGCGATCGGTTTATTTTTCCGACTCCCGGTCTGACCAGAATTAATTCTCGAAGTTGGGGTCCCCCTTAGACGCCTCGGGATCCGTGTTGGCAGCCGCACACCTTTTAAGGTAAACCCTAATTCTCTTAGTATATATATGTAGCCGTGAGGGAAAGAGGATTAGGGTTCCTCTTATTTTTCTTTTGGTGGCCGCCTCTTTTCTTTTTCTTCCTCCCTCGTAGCCGCCGGCAAAGAGAAACCAAGCACACCGCAAGGGTGGACCGGTGGAGGCAAGCGGACGATCCCTCTCTTCCTCCTCTTTCGCACATCAAGGTGAGTCGGACGCGTTTCGTTCGGGGGAATCTCCCTCTTTCTTTCTTTTGTTGGTCACGAGGAGGGAGGAGGCCCGGCGCCGTCGCGCACCGCGGGCCGCGCGCCCGCGCGGCGCTCGGCCGCGCGGGGCCGCCCGCAGGAGGGGCGCCCGCGCGGGCTGGTGCCGCGCGGGGCCGCCCCGCACCGCGGGCCACGCGCCCGCGCGGCGCACGGCCGCGCGGGGCCGCCCCGCACCGCGGGCCGCGCGCCCGCGCGGCGCTCGGCCGCGCGGGGGCCGCCCGCAGGAGGGGGCGCCCGCGCGGGCTGGTGCCGCGCGGGGCCGCCACGCACCGCGGGCCGCGCACCCGCGCGGCGCTCGGCCGCGCGGGGGGCCGCCCGCAGGAGGGGGCGCCCGCGCGGGCTGGTGCCGCGCGGGGCCGCCCCGCACCGCGGGCCGCGCGCCCGCGCGGCGCTCGGCCGCGCGGGGCCGCCGCAGGAGGGGGGCGCCCGCACGGGCTGGTGCCGCGCGGGGCCGCCCCGCACCGCGGGCCGCGCGCCCGCGCGGCGCTCGGCCGCGCGGGGCCGCCCGCAGGAGGGGCGCCCGCGCGGGCTGGTGCCGCGCGGGGCCGCTCCGCACCGCGGGCAGCGCGCCCGCGCGGCACTCGGCCGCGCGGGGCCGCCCGCAGGAGGGGCGCCCGCGCGGGCTGGTGCCGCGCGGGGTCGCCCCGCACCGCGGGCAGCGCGCCCGCGCGGCGCTCGGCCGCGCGGGGCCGCCCGCAGGAGGGGCGCCGCGCGGGCTGGTGCCGCGCGGGGTCGCCCCGCACGGCGGGCAGCGCGCCCGCGCGGCGCTCGGCCGCGCGGGGCCGCCCGCAGGAGGGGCGCCCGCGCGGGCTGGTGCCGCGCGGGGTCGCCCCGCACCGCGGGCAGCGCGCCCGCGCGGCGCTCGGCCGCGCGGGGCCGCCCGCAGGAGGGGCGCCCCGCGGGCTGGTGCCGCGCGGGGCTGCGCCCTGACAGGGTGTTCGTCGCACGGGCCGGTGCCGTGCGAAGAACTCCGCCGCACGCTGTAGGGAGTCGTTGTAAGTTTCGGACTTCTAAGTCTCGATTTGCCTATGTTCCTTCAGGAGTGCGGGACGCTGTGGGCGACTGGAGCACAGACGCGGACTGGACGAACGCAGGACGACGCACACAAGGTGGGTACGTTCCCGGGGGTTTCGGGAATGGGGTTTAACTGTTAGAAATAGCATGTTGGGGCAAGGTGGAATTGTCAGTCTCCTTCTGTTTATGCACTAACCCTGTTATGTTATGTTATGATACTCAATGTCAATCTGAGGCTCAAATTTGCTACACGCACACCCGCGGTTTGGCCACCGCAAGGGTGTGCTTTTCCGGAAAAGTGGTACGTTGACCCGTGTACCCCACGCGGAGGTGGCGTTAGGAATGGGGGCCCCCATGGGTGGGGGGTGTGAGCGGTGACGTCGAGGCAGGTGCTCGGCGGCCGAGGCAGGTGCTCGGCGGTGGGCATCGGGGAAGGTGCCCGATGTTGCTTTGTGAGGCAGGTGCTCGGCGGTGGGCATCGGGGAAGGTGCCCGATGTCGTAATGATACAGGGTGTGGTTAAGGTGGAAGGTGCATGGGAGGGATAGTTGCTCCGGTGTTTGTGGTTTGCCTTATCTTTGTTTACTACGCTTATCATGCTATTTCTAGTCACTGACTTCCCACTTCGTGACAGGTTCGTCCAGGGGCGAGTGCTAGGGCGCCGGTGAGGACGTTAGGGTGCTGATCTGATTTATTGTTGACTTCAGATACAGTGACTCTTCTTTCCCTTTTCTTTTATTATTCATGGTAGCTAGTTGTGGATTGCGACACCCCCGTGGGGTCGAAGTGGATGTTGCCCTTTTCTTTCCTTTCTTTTTGAATAATTGAATGAATACTACGTTCTCTCTTACTTGGCCGTTTTGAACGATGAAAAACAAAGAAAACCGTTTGCGAAAACTATTTTTAAAACGTGGGTGTCGTGTGGGCACCAAGCTTTATAAACCTTGTGGGATTTATGTGTTTACGAACTGTTTTCACAAACGAGGGCATCGTGTGGATGCCGCTTACAAAACCTTGTGATTATTTATCCTTTCAAAACACCGGCCTCTATGCTCTAAGTGAATGCTAGAATGTCACGTGAATTGTTTGGTTGTATGTGTACGAGACCCCAACTGATGTGGTTAGAGATTGTATGTACTACGCCTTGTGAGACACTTTGTAGTTGAGACGCCGTGCATATACAAAGGGGCCTCTGCTCATTTGCAGAGCGAATTTGTGTATGCGGCGGGTCTGTGCACGCGCCGGGGAGTAATGTTTTACAAAAAAAAAATATATGGCTGAATCAGGGGCATCGGTGGCTCCTCTTCCGCGCGATTCGAACCCCCGGGGCGTGACAGATTAAGATGGTATCAGAGAGGTAAACTTTAACCACAACAGTCGGGGCCTAACATCCACGGGCGCAATACTCTGGCTACTGAGTAATAAAGTGAACACGGGATAAATAAAACGCGAGTGCTCGTTGGGGGAAAAAGGGGGGAGGGAATTAGTGTTCTTTTCTTTTCTCCCTCTAGTGCCAGCACTAGTGGCGTGCCGTCTTATTTAAACTAGGAGTAACTGGTTCGTGCAAATGTTCAGATCATGACCAGGACTAGATCCACAGCCGAGGACACGGGGGCGGACGCAGCGGAAGCGATGACTGCGGAGAATCAGCTCCTAAGGCAGCAGCTACAAGAGATGGCGGAACAGTTGGCAGCCCTGAACGACCGCGTGCGCCAACTGACGCAGCAACAGCAGGCCGCTGCGACGGCAGAGGTTGCCCCGGGCCCTCTCCCGGGGCCAGCTGCACCGGTGATGGAGACCGAAGGAGGGGCTGCCCCCACCCGGGCCTCGGCCCCAGAGGTGGCCCCTTCGACGGCAACGGCAGGGCCGGCGGCGACACCAATCGTCGGAATTGCTCCGAGTGTGACGGTAGTGTTACCCACTCCCGCCGCGACCGCCAACGTCGCGAAGGAGGGGGCGAACCTACCAAACGAGCGAGACCGTGTGCGCGCCAACCTGGCCGACTTCAAGAAATACGATCCGCCAACGTTCGAGGGGGGACACGACGGACCCCTGGGTTGTGGAGAAATGGGTGGATACGATGGAGAAATTATTCGAGGACCTATTGATGGAAGACCATGAGCGGGTCCCCCTGGCCGCCCACTTGCTCGAGGGGAACGCCCGCATTTGGTGGAAGACCGTACGCCCCGACTCTGCGTCGGGCGCTACCCTTCCGTCATGGACTACCTTTAAACAGCAGCTATTCGGGGCGTTCTTTACCAACAGCGTGAAGAAACAACTGGAGGACGACCTAAACCACATCAGGCAGGGAACCAAAACAGTAATGGAGTACCAGAGGGAGTTCGTGAGACTGGCGAACTGTGTCCCGTTCGTCATTCGGGACGAATCCCATAAGGCACAACTGTTTGTGGATGGATTGAGGACTGACATTTTCCAAGTGGTGGACGCGGCGGATCTGCATACCTTTCAGGAGGTGGTCGACCGAGCCACCATCGTGGAGCGAGGCTTTGCCGTCACGCGCGCCCGAAGGGAAGGCTCCCACCAGCAAGACGACAGGAAGCGGACCCAGACGGCTTCAGGGGGAGGGGGCTCCTCCAGCGGGAATCGGCCCCCTAAGCGGTGGAGGCCCCAGCAGAGGACCAGGGGAGCGCCGGGAGAGGGACAACGCCCGGAGGACCGCTCATGCGTGATCTGCGGCGGGGCGCACCGAGTGATGGATTGCTCCAAGAGACAGGACCATTGTTTCCGATGTGGCAAGCAGGGACACTTCCGTTTCAACTGTCCCCTGAACCAAGGCACCACATCTTCAGCAGCCTCCGTGCCTTCACCCCAGCACGCAGGGCGGGGGAAAGCGCCAATGACGTCAGCCCCCAGACCGCCAGCACCCCGATCTGTAGGGGAAAAGCCACCGCCTTCGGGAGGCCGCGTCTATTCGATGGGTCAGCAGGAGACGCACCCGTCTGAGCACGTCGTCGCAGGTATCACTCTTGCTTCTGTTTATCGCGCTAGAACCCTTTTTGACACCGGAGCGACCCTCTCGTTTATGTCCCGAGACTTCGCACTGACCCATGATTTTGAGTTGAGACCCTTACCCAGTTTGATGACCGTACACACCGCGGGGGGATCCTTGGAGGCACGCAACATGGTGCCTTCCTGCCCTATATGGATGGGAAGGCTTCCGTGCCCCTGGGATCTGGTAGTCATTCCATTGAAAGAGTATGATGTAGTGCTCGGAATGGATTGGCTCACGTGGTACCTTGCGGTCATAGACTGCGAGAAGCGCGAGGTACGACTGATGTACCCCGATTTTCCGGAGAACGTGTACTTGGCTTACAAGAGCGCCTGTGCTTGCCTTACCAACCCCTGGAGAAGACTACGAAGTCTACTGCGATGCATCGCGAATAGGACTGGGAGGAGTACTAATTCAGCAAGGAAGAGTCATTGCCTATGCTTCAAGACAACTCAAGGATTACGAACAGAACTACCCGATCCATGACTTGGAGCTTGCCGCAGTGGTCTTCGTTCTGAAACTGTGGAGGCACTACCTCTACGGTGTGCATTGCAACGTGTTCTCGGACCACCAAAGCCTTAAGTACCTTTTCACCCAGAAGGAGCTTAACCTACGGCAGAGGAGGTGGTTGGAGCTACTGAAGGACTACGACTTAACCATCCAGTACCACCCGGGGAAAGCAAATGTGGTAGCCGACGCTCTAAGCCGAAAGGGACAAGCAGAAGGAACTTCGGCGGGCGCGATCACGCAGCAGAACGACTTGATCGCGGAATTTTCACGATTGAGGTTGGAAGTGGTACCAGCAGGGACGGTTGAGCGACTGTTGACCCTAACAGTCGCGCCGACCCTATTGGAGAGGATTCGGGAAGGCCAAGGTGCGGATCCGCAGCTACAGCTGGAACGAGATAGGATTTCACCGGAGCAAGAAGGAGACTTTGCAGTGGGAACGGACGGCACCCTTCGGTTCCGAGGGCGGATCTGCGTGCCCGATCTGCCGGATCTAAAGAAAGAAATCCTGACTGAAGCACATTGCGCCCCCTACGTGGCGCACCCTGGAGGCACCAAGATGTACCGGGATATCCGACAGACCTTCTGGTGGCCAAGATTGAAGGGAGATGTGACGCTGTTCGTGGCTCACTGTTTGATTTGCCAACAGGTGAAAGCCGAGCATCAGCGGCCGGCGGGGGAAATTGCAACCTCTACCCGTGCCCGAATGGAAGTGGGAGCAAGTCACAATGGACTTCGTCACCGGATTCCCCCGTTCGCAACAGGGACACGACGCTATCTGGGTTGTCGTGGATCGGCTAACGAAGTCAGCTCACTTCCTACCCATCCACACGACCTGGACACGTGACCGGCTGGCACAGGTCTACCTCAGCGAGATTGTAAGGCTGCACGGGGTGCCAACGACGATCACCTCGGACAGGGACACGAGGTTCGTTTCGAACTTTTGGAAGAGTCTACAACGAGCCTTGGGGACCAAGTTACACTTCAGCTCAGCCTTTCACCCCCAGACGGACGGGCAATCCGAGCGGGTGATCCAGATACTCGAGGACATGCTTCGGGCGTGCGTGCTGGATTTGGGAGACGGATGGTCGTGCTACCTACCCCTTGCAGAGTTCGCTTATAACAACAGCTACCAAGCGAGCATTAAGATGGCGCCGTACGAAGCGTGGTACGGCAGACGCTGTAGATCCCCGATCTGCTGGGACGATCTGGGGGAGAGAAAGTTTTTGGGGCCAGACCTAGTGGCCGAGACAGAGGAAAGGGTGCGCCTCATCAGGCGACGTTTGGCGACCGCCCAGAGCCGGCAAAAGAGTTACGCGGACCAGAGACGTCGCGACTTGGAATTCCAGGTGGGAGAGCACGTGTTACTGCGGGTGTCGCCGTCGAAGGGGGTGAAGCGGTTTGGGTTGAGGGGCAAGCTGAGCCCGCGGTACATAGGGCCGTTTGAGATTCTGGAGCGCATCGGCCCGGTAGCCTACCGCCTCGCCCTACCGCCGAACCTTGACCGCGTTCATGATGTGTTCCACGTATCCATGCTTCGGAAATACCTCCCCGACCCATCGCGAGTGCTTGACGCCTCCGCGATTGAACTCAAGGAGGATCTAAGTTTCGCGGAAGTACCCGTGCGGATCCTAGCCCGGGAGGACAAAAAGCTGCGTAGTCGGACGATTCCCTACGTAAAGGTGCTTTGGAGCAATCAAGAAGAGCGTGAGGCAACTTGGGAACCCGAGTCAAAGATGAGGGAGTGCTACCCGGACCTGTTCGCCGCTGGGGAAGATTAAGTTTCGGGGACGAAACTTGTTTTTAGCGGTAAGTGGTGTAAGACCCGGCTTTTCCTTAACCCTTCTGGTCACCCTCTTCTTGTAATGCCTGACCGGGGGCCTCATTTTTGGCATTTTTCCGGACAGACCGTCGGGGCCCGCAAATAATTTTAGGCGGTAGAGCTCGCGGAACGGAGCGCATGGGCGCGATCGGTTTATTTTTCCGACTCCCGGTCTGACCAGAATTAATTCTCGAAGTTGGGGTCCCCCTTAGACGCCTCGGGATCCGTGTTGGCAGCCGCACACCTTTTAAGGTAAACCCTAATTCTCTTAGTATATATATGTAGCCGTGAGGGAAAGAGGATTAGGGTTCCTCTTATTTTTCTTTTGGTGGCCGCCTCTTTTCTTTTTCTTCCTCCCTCGTAGCCGCCGGCAAAGAGAAACCAAGCACACCGCAAGGGTGGACCGGTGGAGGCAAGCGGACGATCCCTCTCTTCCTCCTCTTTCGCACATCAAGGTGAGTCGGACGCGTTTCGTTCGGGGGAATCTCCCTCTTTCTTTCTTTTGTTGGTCACGAGGAGGGAGGAGGCCCGGCGCCGTCGCGCACCGCGGGCCGCGCGCCCGCGCGGCGCTCGGCCGCGCGGGGCCGCCCGCAGGAGGGGCGCCCGCGCGGGCTGGTGCCGCGCGGGGCCGCCCCGCACCGCGGGCCACGCGCCCGCGCGGCGCATGGCCGCGCGGGGCCGCCCCGCACCGCGGGCCGCGCGCCCGCGCGGCGCTCGGCCGCGCGGGGGCCGCCCGCAGGAGGGGGCGCCCGCGCGGGCTGGTGCCGCGCGGGGCCGCCCCGCACCGCGGGCCGCGCACCCGCGCGGCGCTCGGCCGCGTGGGGGGCCGCCCGCAGGAGGGGGCGCCCGCGGGGGCTGGTGCCGCGCGGGGCCGCCCCGCACCGCGGGCCGCGCGCCCGCGCGGCGCTCGGCCGCGCGGGGCCGCCGCAGGAGGGGGGCGCCCGCGCGGGCTGGTGCCGCGCGGGGCCGCCCCGCACCGCGGGCCGCGCGCCCGCGCGGCGCTCTGCCGCGCGGGGCCGCCCGCAGGAGGGGCGCCCGCGCGGGCTGGTGCCGCGCGGGGCCGCCCCGCACCGCGGGCAGCGCGCCCGCGCGGCACTCGGCCGCGCGGGGCCGCCCGCAGGAGGGGCGCCCGCGCGGGCTGGTGCCGCGCGGGGTCGCCCCGCACCGCGGGCAGCGCGCCCACGCGGCGCTCGGCCGCGCGGGGCCGCCCGCAGGAGGGGCGCCGCGCGGGCTGGTGCCGCGCGGGGTCGCCCCGCACCGCGGGCAGCGCGCCCGCGCGGCGCTCGGCCGCGCGGGGCCGCCCGCAGGAGGGGCGCCCGCGCGGGCTGGTGCCGCGCGGGGTCGCCCCGCACCGCGGGCCGCGCGCCCGCGCGGCGCTCGGCCGCGCGGGGCCGCCCGCAGGAGGGGCGCCCCGCGGGCTGGTGCCGCGCGGGGCTGCGCCCTGACAGGGTGTTCGTCGCACGGGCCGGTGCCGTGCGAAGAACTCCGCCGCACGCTGTAGGGAGTCGTTGTAAGTTTCGGACTTCTAAGTCTCGATTTGCCTATGTTCCTTCAGGAGTGCGGGACGCTGTGGGCGACTGGAGCACAGACGCGGACTGGACGAACGCAGGACGATGCACACAAGGTGGGTACGTTCCCGGGGGTTTCGGGAATGGGGTTTAACTGTTAGAAATAGCATGTTGGGGCAAGGTGGAATTGTCAGTCTCCTTCTGTTTATGCACTAACCCTGTTATGTTATGTTATGATACTCAATGTCAATCTGAGGCTCAAATTTGCTACACGCACACCCGCGGTTTGGCCACCGCAAGGGTGTGCTTTTCCGGAAAAGTGGTACGTTGCCCCGTGTACCCCACGCGGAGGTGGCGTTAGGAATGGGGGCCCCCATGGGTGGGGGGTGTGAGCGGTGACGTCGAGGCAGGTGCTCGGCGGCCGAGGCAGGTGCTCGGCGGTGGGCATCGGGGAAGGTGCCCGATGTTGCTTTGTGAGGCAGGTGCTCGGCGGTGGGCATCGGGGAAGGTGCCCGATGTCGTAATGATACAGGGTGTGGTTAAGGTGGAAGGTGCATGGGAGGGATAGTTGCTCCGGTGTTTGTGGTTTGCCTTATCTTTGTTTACTACGCTTATCATGCTATTTCTAGTCACTGACTTCCCACTTCGTGACAGGTTCGTCCAGGGGCGAGTGCTAGGGCGCCGGTGAGGACGTTAGGGTGCTGATTTGATTTATGGGTGACTTCAGATACAGTGACTCTTCTTTCCCTTTTCTTTTATTATTCATGGTAGCTAGTTGTGGATTGCGACACCCCCGTGGGGTCGAAGTGGATGTTGCCCTTTTCTTTCCTTTCTTTTTGAATAATTGAATGAATACTACGTTCTCTCTTACTTGGCCGTTTTGAACGATGAAAAACAAAGAAAACCGTTTGCGAAAACTATTTTTAAAACGTGGGTGTCGTGTGGGCACCAAGCTTTATAAACCTTGTGGGATTTATGTGTTTACGAACTGTTTTCACAAACGAGGGCATCGTGTGGATGCCGCTTTCAAAACCTTGTGATTATTTATCCTTTCAAAACACCGGCCTCTATGCTCTAAGTGAATGCTAGAATGTCACGTGAATTGTTTGGTTGTATGTGTACGAGACCCCAACTGATGTGGTTAGAGATTGTATGTACTACGCCTTGTGAGACACTTTGTAGTTGAGACGCCGTGCATATACAAAGGGGCCTCTGCTCATTTGCAGAGCGAATTTGTGTATGCGGCGGGTCTGTGCACGCGCCGGGGAGTAATGTTTTACAAAAAAAAAATATATGGCTGAATCAGGGGCATCGGTGGCACCTCTTCCGCGCGATTCGAACCCCCGGGGCGTGACACCAGGTAACTCGGCCAGGGCATGTGCCCACCTGGTAACTCGGCCAGGGGCATGTGCCCACCTGGTAACTCGACCACGGGCAGTGTATCCATCTGGTAGCTCAGCCAGTGGAAAGTATCCTCCTGGTAACTCGGCCAGGGCATGTGCCCACCTGGTAACTTGGCTAGGGGCATGTGCCCACCTAGTAACTGGGCCGGGGGCATGTGCCCACCTGGTAACTCGACCAGGGGCAGTGTATCCATCTGGTAGCTCGGCCAGTGGAAAGTATCCTCCTGGTAACTCGGCCAGGGCATGTGCCCACCTGGTAACTCTGCAAGGGGCATGTGCCCACCTGGTAACTCGACCAGGGGCAGTGTATCCATCTGGTAGCTCGGCCAGTGGAAAGTATCCTCCTGGTACTCGGCCAGGGCATGTGTCCACCTGGTAACTCGACCAGTGGAAAGTATCTACACAGCTGGGACCGCTGTCACTCCAAACGGCTCCCACAACAACACCCCACTCATAGGCGAGAAGAACCGACTGACGCGGCAAAGATCCGAAAATCCTGATAGACCGGTGCCTAGAACCCCAATCAAACAAGAACAGACTCTAGGCTCAGCCTATCGAAGTTCTCGATCCTTTACCGTTCAGGGATTCGGCCCTTCTCGGTTAAAGTGGGAAACTATCTCAACACACAAACTCCTGGGTCTCGCTCTGCTCTGATAGCTCAGCCTCCCGCTGCTCGGGTAATCATCAGGTGCGGGGTGTGTCCTCTTCACAACACGACGTCTTAGGAGTATCGTAGTCCACTGCACAATAACAAACGTCAGGACACAACAACCATACCACCCAATCCAGCGAAAGTCTAACACATGTCATCCGTTCCATAGCATTATGTTGTCTGCAGCCAACATAATCGCTTAGGAGAATAAACATACCAATCACTCATCCCGTCTCTTGGGAGAGGTATAAAACTCAATCAGGACTCTCGCTAAGTCACGACTCTCACGTAGTCATCCTAATGTCCAGCCACAAGCCTAGGGTTTATAAGTCCACCACGACCTACAACAACCTAGGCTCTGATACCACTCTAATCTGTCACGCCCCGGGGTCGAAACTGCGACCCGGGCTCGCTAACAGATCCGCCATCTGTACGGAAACAGTCGTACAGACGAAGCGTCTAACCTGCAAAAAGAATCAATTACAGTATACAGATATCAGAGCTGAAAGTAAACTACTAAAAACTGAAATCCAAACACTGTACAACTGAAAATAAATACAATATCCATCTCCCAAATTCGATCATATAAAAAGTCCTCTGATACAAAAACCCAAAAGGGAGATATCTCCAATAAAAACATCAGTGTACAAGCTCTCAATACAAATATCCTCACTACATCTGTCTCTCAAACTGTAAAATAATGTACAACTCTATACCTCACAACAAAGGTCTCTGAACAGAGGAAAAAGAAGTAAACTAATCTACTGAAGCTCTCCTCTGGAGGGGTACCGCTACACTCCAACGACGGGTAGGGAACTAGCTCGCGACTCCCTCGCCTCGGTCAGAAGGATCAGCAACTGGAGCAACAGGAACAGGAGAAGAAGTTCCTGGGGAAAAAGACACCACGACGGGTGTGAGAACTACTTCCCATAGTAGTTCTCAGTGGGTGCCGTCAACAAGCCCTACGGTCTGCCCGCTAAGCCTACTAGAGGCAAAGATAACAGTGCGATGAAATCTGAACAAGAAAAGCTGGAGCTACTCTCCAGCTACCATTCCTCTATCTAGATGCTCAAAAAGTGGAACAGATGAAAGTAAAGGTGACCACTCGCACCCAAGGTGCTCAATGGACCCAATCGAACTGACTGCCTCATAGGGTCCAGTCAGGCCTGCGCCTGTCGACTAGGAACGCACCTACCAACTACCACACATCCACATGAGGACGGGATTTACGTGGGGCGTCCTGTCCGACTAACTCATCCCTCGCGCAAAACTGCCTCAACAGGCCCACCATCGTATCCACAGCGGCATCTCAGGGGGCGCGACTCCAACTGAAGAAAACGGCGCGGCATAGAGTATCAAACATTGGCATGAGCAGGCTAAGTCAAAATCCACGCTCACTCTCAGAACGGTAGGACTCAAGATCCCCAAATATCTCGCACAACAGTCGGAGCACTCTCGACGACTCAGCTGATCAGCTCACACGAAACACGAGACACTAGCCTCTCCAACAGCTCGCAGCACAAAGCACTGGCTGGAGGTACTCCACAGCCAGGAACGACCCACAACTCAGGCTAACAATACTGGTCGGACAACACTCAACGACCTGGGACCACCGTCAACCCCAACGGTTCCCAACAACACTGACCGGAAGATACTCGACGGCCCGGGAATACCGTCTGCTCAACGGCTCCCTCCCACGACAGCACAACAGGGATACAAGACCTTCCGGGACTACCATTTACCCAAACGGCTCCTGGCACAGATAAGCAACCCACTACAACTACCAGACTCCACTCTGCTCCCAAGCACGAGTGCAAATGCATCCCACACTAAAAGAAAGTCCCGACCTCTCGGCCCACTACCCGGGCGAGGATAACACTATGTCCAGGAATAGAAAAACAGTGTGGGTGTCTAAACATAAATAACCCTAGCCCAAGTGAAGGTTTTCTACTGGTCTGGTTACACATGCAACATATGACGGGGGTGCTAGGTCAAGTTTCGAGATAACTATATTAACAGATGATAAAAGGAATAACAATTCCAACAATCTAGCATGCTGCACAAGGAAATAAACTATCACGTATAGTCCTACATCAGTAGAATTATTGTACAGTCCATAAAACTTGGAGATAAGGCCACCCACCTCGATTTGCCACCAATTGCTCGTAGACACTTGCAATTGGCCTCCACGCGATCCGTACGCAAAACGATGCCCGCTGCCGGAGTCCGCACGCAAAACGGAGCACGGTGCCGAAACCCGCGCGCAAAATGGAGTCCGCACGCAAAACGAAGCACGCCGCCGAAGTCTGCACGCAAAACGGAGCACGATGCCGAAACCCGCGCGCAAAACGGAGTCCGCACGCAAAACGGAGCACGTCGCCGGAGTCCGCACGCAAAACGGTGCACGGTGTCGGAATCCGCACGCAAAACGGAGTTCGCACGTAAAACGGTGCACGGCGACGGGGACCGCACGCAAAACGGTGTAGTAAAAATACATTCCCTAACACAGATAAGAGCAAGAGCGTCAGTCCAATGTCCAAAGAATGCCCCAAAACTGTGCTAAAAACACCGCAAAATTAGCACACGGGACCTACCCGACTCCGCCACCGCCGCCGAACCGGCCCGTTGGAACACCTCGCGCGCTCCACGAGGCTCACGACGCATCGCCGCACCACCCAAAATTCTCTGCCTCACACCCTCTCGCACTCGGAGAAGAAAGAAAAGAAAATCGAGGAGAAAGAATGGCGTGCGGAAGAGAAAGAAGATGAAGAAGAGAAAAAGGAGGAGGGAGGTGGTTCATGGACCCGGTCCACGGACCCGGTCCACGGCGGCCACCAATTAGGAAGCCACAACCGCCGGTCCACCAGGCCGGGGCGCGTGCACCGGGTCCACGCACGCGCCCCGCCGCCACGTGGCGCGCGGTAACGCGCCCGCCACACGGGCGCGTTACACCGCGCCACCCCAGGCGTGGGACACGCGCGTGCCACACGGGTGCGCGTGCCCCCGCGCTCGCGCGGGTGCCAACGGGGGCCCGCCACCTGGCGGTCCCCGCGCGCCCCGTGCCGAGGGCGCTCTTCCCAGCGCGCCTGCCGCGCCGTACGCGCGTGCCTCGAACCGCGAGCCTCTCTCCTCGGGATCCGCGTCGCGCCACACCTCGATTCCCGTGCCGCATCGCCTCGAAAAACGTGCAATTCATCCGGGCTCCAAAACAAACAAGTAATTAGTCTATTCTTAACGATTTCGCGCGCTGAATCCAAAAACGATGTCCGTTTCTCCAAATTCTCATCCGAAAATATGCCGATTGCCCCCGGAAAGCCCACTTGATCCGATTTTCGTGCCGGGTCCATTCCAAAAATCTGATTTGCCAAAATCCAACTCTAAAAAATTTCCCGAAGGCAATCGGAGAGGTAAACTTTATCCAAACTTCGCCCGGAGTCCAAATTTGACATCTGCGTCGCGCGAAATCACCCCTAAACACTCGACGGGTCCTCCAATTTTCCACGGGATCCCTTTTTAAGCCCGAAGTCCAACACTTGTGTCCAAATTGCGCGCAAACACCACCGACACACCACGCAGGCCTCCAGTGATGCAACTAAATCCCAAATTGCAACACAAATCCATTTCTCGGGCCCGCCATGCGCACAAACACTCCCAACAGCCACAAAAAGCTGCCCAACAACCAGCAAACCCTACGCGGGGGATTCCGGGACCTCACACTCTCCCCTACTAAAAGAAAGTTTCGTCCTCGAAACTAGATCAAGTCCATCAGGAGCCACAAATACCACAGGTAGGTATCCCTCAATACGCCTCCAGCTCCCGAAACACCACTCGCTCCCCGTGATTACTCCTCAACAACAACAACAACAAGTACGGCATGGCCCGATGTGCAATTCTCTCATCTCTCGAGCCAGAAATTGCAACGGGCGTCCCTCGCACTCCAACAATCACAGATCTCCAAAGGGCAAGTAATTCACGGGCGAGGAAAAACACATCACTCCTGAGCTGAGACGTGAAATACCCATGGGGCTCCAATAAAAGGCTGGGGGAAAACGGAAATAACCACTAGTGCAGCACGCACCAAACCACATCATGGTGCCAACCTCAACAAGGCGACCCGAAGCATACCCACACATTCATCCTATAAGGAAAGGAATCCAAAAAGCTGGGGTCTTCACTCGGTTACGTCCCGATCCAAAACCACCCGAGTGGACTACTCAACTGCAGGCTAAGCTCAAAAGGGATTCTCAAGAGACACAAACTCATGCCACAGTTGGTCACCCAACATGCTATCATAACCCCAACGGACCCACGGGTCGAAGTCGATCCCTCAACTAACAAAGAACACCCTGACGGGGACCAAACCGTCGGTGAACGGGACAGAAAAACTGGCTCGCAAGGCGATCATAAAGCTGATGCCCAAACTCGCGGTCAAAAGTCCGAACCATCAACGACAATCCGCGCAAAACCCACTCAAGATGCTGAAAACTTAAACTATCATAGTAGAGAGCAGAAATGCTGAGAAATCAGAACTGATAGCCAAGCAGGCATGGCCTACACCCAGGTATATCAATCAAAGCTGGAAAATAATAGGCATACTGAAAGGCTCAACTGTGGGATCCAAGCTGCCTATAAAACAACGGTTCGTCCTGCCACAATACTCAAAGGGTCGGACTAATGAAGCGCGGACCGAAGATCAACCCACGGTAACTCCACGGCCACGAAGGGAGGCATCACTAAAACACGTAAAACCGTCTCCCAACACTGAAAATACTAGCATTGGCGCTGGTATCAGTCTCATTATCCATTGGCCATGCTCTCCCGGCATTGCCAAGTCCAAGTAGCTCCTTACCTCAAGGATAATGCTGGTCTCAGCCAACTCGAATAACATCCATATGGTCGGGTTCCACCGTCGCTCCAACGGCCACAAAAAGTGACCCAAGAAGGCATGCACTTGGAGCTAAAACTTGTGTGCTCTATGCCAACCAATCCCCAAGCACTGGGTCAAAACACCGAACTGCCACAGGCCTCCTCCACATGCACAACACCAACAGAAACCTGTATCTCTAGTGCACGTGGTAACAAATCTACCTCCAGTCCAGACAGGAAAGCCCAAAAAAACACTCAACTCAAATTGCTGTAAGGAAATCATGCCCGCGGTAACCTGGTCCACCGCCGTAGCGCCCTCTAACCGGGCGGTACAGACTCATCCGCTCGATGTAGATGGTCGTCGCTCGGTCTGCCCCGACATCGTGGCCCTATCTGCCTGAAAATGTCCCGACCGTCCACACGAAAAACATCATCCTTGCCTGTGGTCACACTGCGGCGCAGAATGCGGCCCACCACAAATGACAGAGTCATCCCGCTGCTGCTGCTGATACATCGGCTGTGGAGAACCTCCTGGTCTCTGTCTCCTCTGAGACTCACGACCCTCAGACTGGGATCGTGGCGGCCCCGGGGGTCTCGATCTATTCGACTGTCCAAACTCAGGCGGCACTGGATGCCTCTCCCCGGAGCTGGTCCCTGGCGCTCCGTCTATCACTGACATGATCACTGATCCTCGGTCAGCCCGCTAAGCATGCTCAATCGCTGCATCTAACGTCGGCACCCGCCGACAATACACCAAATGATAGATATTCCGATGCAGTCCTTTCTCAACTAGCTCAACCTCCTGGGCCTCGTCCAGGCGACATGGGGTACACCGCTCAACAATCGCAAAACTCGCAAACATACTCCAGAAGAGGTCGACTCCCCTACTGCAGGTGTCTAAGATCCCCTTTTAGTTTCTGCTTATACTGTCAGGAAAGAAGGCCCTGAGCAGCAAAGCACAAAACTGGTTCCAAGTCAACAACTGCGCTCCCGGTAGTCCAACAGGACGAACTCGACGCCACCAAATCTCGGCGTCCTGTCAGACCATCTCAATCTCACTAAAGCAACCACCTGGTAACTCGACCAGGGCATGTACCCACCTGGTAACTCGGCCAGGGGTATGTACCCATCTGGTAGCTCGGCCAGTGGAAAGTGTCCTCCTGGTATCTCGGCCAGGGAGAAGTGTCCTCCTGGTAACTCGGCCACGGCATGTGCCCACCTGGTAATTCGGCCGGGGGCAATGTACCAATCTGGTAGCTCGGCCAGTGGAAAGAATCCTCCTGGTAACTCCGCCAGGGCATGTGCCCACCTGGTAACTCGGCCAGGGGCAATGTATCCATCTGGTAGCTCGGCCAGTGGAAAGTATCCTCCTGGTAACTCGGCCAGGGCATGTGCCCACCTGGTAACTCGGCCAGGGGAATGTGCCCACCTGGTAACTCGACCAGGGGCAGTGTATCCATCTGCTGCTCAGCCAGTGGAAAGTATCCTCCTGGTAACTCGGCCAGGGCATGTGCCCACCGGGTAACTCGGCCAGGGGCATGTGCCCACCTAGTAACTCGGCCAGGGGCATGTGCCCACCTGGTAACTCGACCAGGGGCAGTGTATCCATCTGGTAGCTCGGCCAGTGGAAAGTATCCTCCTGGTAACTCGGCCAGGGCATGTGCCCACCTGGTAACTCTGCCAGGGGCACGTGCCCACCTGGTAACTCGACCAGGGGCAGTGTATCCATCTGGTAGCTCGGCCAGTGGAAAGTATCCTCTTGGTAACTCGGCCAGGGCATGTGCCCACCTGGTAACTCGGCCAGTGGAAAGTATCTACACAGCTGGGACCGCCGTCAGTCCAAACGGCTCCCATAACAACACCCCACTCATAGGCGAGAAGAACCGACTGACGCGGCAAAGATCCGAAAATCCTGATAGACCGGTGCCTAGAACCCCAATCAAACAAGAACAGACTCTAGGCTCAGCCTATCGAAGTTCTCGATCCTTTACCGTTCAGGGATTCGGCCCTTCTCGGTTAAAGTGGGAAACTATCTCAACACACAAACTCCTGGGTCTCGCTCTGCTCTGATAGCTCTGCCTCCCGCTGCTCGGGTAATCATCAGGTGCGGGGTGTGTCCTCTTCACAACACGACGTCTCAGGAGTATCGTAGTCCACTGCACACAATAACAAACGTCAGGACACAACAACCATACCACCCAATCCAGCGAAAGTCTAACACATGTCATCCGTTCCATAGCATTATGTTGTCTGCAGCCAACATAATCGCTTAGGAGAATAAACATGCTAATCACTCATCCCGTCTCTTGGGAGCGGTATAAAACTCAATCAGGACTCTCGCTAAGTCACGACTCTCACGTAGTCATCCTAATGTCCAGCCACAAGCCTAGGGTTTCTAAGTCCACCATGACCTACAACAACCTAGGCTCTGATACCACTCTAATCTGTCACGCCCCGGGGTCGAAACTGCGACCCGGGCTCGCTAATAGATCCGCCAACTCTACGGAAACTGCCGTACAGACGAAGCGTCTAACGTGCAAAAAGAATCAACTACAGTATACAGATATCAGAGCTGAAAGTAAACTACTAAAAACTGAAATCCAAACACTGTACAACTGAAAATAAATACAATATCCATCTCCCAAATTCGATCATATAAAAAGTCCTCTGATATAAAAACCCAAAAGGGAGAAATCTCCAATAAAAACATCAATGTACAAGCTCTCAATACAAATATCCTCACTACATCAGCCTCTCAAACTGTAAAATAATGTACAACTCTATACCTCACAACAAAGGTCTCTCAACAGAGGAAAAAGAAGTAAACTAATCTACTGAAGCTCTCCTCTGGAGGGGTACCGCTACACTCCAACGACGGGTAGGGAACTAGCTCGCGACTCCCTCGCCTCGGTCAGAAGGATCAGCAACTGGAGCAACAGGAACAGGAGAAGAAGTTCCTGGGGAAAAAGACACCACGACGGGTGTGAGAACTACTTCCCATAGTAGTTCTCAGTGGGTGCCGTCAACAAGCCCAACGGTCTGCCCACTAAGTCTACTAGAGGCAAAGATAACAGTGCGATGAAATCTGAACAAGAAAAGCTGGAGCTACTCTACAGCTACCATGCCTCTATCTAGATGCTCAAAAAGTGGAACAGATGAAAGTAAAGGTGACCACTCGCACCGAAGGTGCTCAATCGACCCAATCGAACTGACTGCCTCATAGGGTCCAGTCAGGCCTGCGCCTGTCGACTAGGAACGCACCTACCAACTACCACACATCCACATGAGGACGGGATTTACGTGGGGCGTCCTGTCCGACTAACTCATCCCTCGCGCAAAACTGCCTCAACAGGCCCACCATCGTATCCACAGCGGCATCTCAGGGGGCGCGACTCCAACTGAAGAAAACGACGCGGCATAGAGTATCAAACATTGGCAAGAGCAGGCTAAGTCAAAATCCACGCTCACTCTCAGAACGGTAGGACTCAAGATCCCCAAATATCTCGCACATCAGTCGGAGCACTCTCGACGACTCAGCTGATCAGCTCACACGAAACACGAGACACTAGCCTCTCCGACAGCTCGCAGCACAAACCACACTGGCTGGAGGTACTCCACAGCCAGGAACGACCCACAACTCAGGCTAACAATACTGGTCGGACAACACTCAACGACCTGGGACCACCGTCAACCCCAACGGTTCCCAACAACACTGACCGGAAGATACTCAACGGCCCGGGACTACCGTCTGCTCAACGGCTCCCTCCCACAACAGCACAACAGGGATACAAGACCTCCCGGGACTACCGTTTACCCAAACGGCTCCCGGCACAGATAAGCAACCCACTACAACTACCAGACTCCACTCTGCTCCCAAGCACGAGTGCAAATGCATCCCACACTAAAAGAAAGTCCCGACCTCTCGGCCCACTACCCGGGCGAGGATAACACTATGTCCAGGAATAGAAAAACAGTGTGGGTGTCTAAACATAAATAACCCTAGCCCAAGTGAAGGTTTTCTACTGGTCTGGTTACACATGCAACATATGACGGGGGTGCTAGGTCAAGTTCCAAGATAACTATATTAACAGATGATAAAAGGAATAACAATTCCTACAATCTAGCATGCTGCACAAGGAAATAAACTATCATGTATAGTCCTACATTAGTAGAATTACTGTACAGTCCATAAAACTTGGAGATAAGGCCACCCACCTCGATTTGCCACCAATTGCTCGTAGACACTTGCAATTGATCTCCACGCGATCCGCACGCAAAACGATGCCCGCTGCCGGAGTCCGCACGCAAAACGAAGCACGGTGCCGAAACCCGCGCGCAAAACGGAGTCCGCACGCAAAACGGAGCACGCCGCCGGAGTCTGCACGTAAAACGGAGCACGGTGCAGAAATGCGCACGCAAAACGGAGTTCGCACGCAAAACGGAGCACGCCGCCGGAGTCCGCATGTAATGACACGACTTTTCTAGTATTATTTTACCCTCCTGCTAATAAAGTGTAAGTTAGAGGGAATTAAAATATCGGGCTCTTTAGAGTTGACTAACATGCGATGCGGGTATTTTTCGGTGATAGAGCTCGAAAAACGATGAGCGACGGTGCAATCGGATCCAAAATCCGACTTACGGATCTCCCGGAATGGGGTTCTGAAGGTCGCGGTAACCGTGGGGTGCATCGGAATCCGTGCAAAATATCCTGCACGCTTTATGAGGAAAAGGTGGGTTTGTCTTGTAGGATAATTAATTAATTATTCGGTGACGGATTTTAAAACAAAGGTGGATTTATCTTGTAGGATTAATTAATTAAAGAATTAATTAATCGGTGACAGAATTTGTTATTCGGTTATAGATATTAAAAAGGTGGATTATCCCGTAGGATTAATTAATTAAAGAATTAATTAATTAGAGCCAAAAATATCCAAGGAGGATTTTGACGGTACGTACATATGAAACGGGAAAATAAAAAGGGATAAATTAATAACAAGATTTATTTATTTCCCGTATACTGAACGGAAACCCTAATCGTAAAAGATCGCCTCCTCAAACCCTCCTCTTTTGTGCGTACCGAAAACCAAACGAAACCCTAGTTTGAAAAGAGAGAAAGGAAAAGAGAGAAAAGAAAAGGAAACCCTAACCGGAGGAGAAAAGAAGGAAAGAAGGAGAAAGCGGAGGAACCCGATCGCCCCGATTGACGTCCGGAGACCGGAGAACGAGACGCCATCATCTACGGGGAGCGGATCCGGATCTCCAACGCCGCAAGAACCAAGATCGGTTCTTTATTTCCGATAGATTGAGGTTAGTGGTCGTTAATCCTTTTGTAGAATTAATCGGGGGATTTCCGTGTTCTTGTAAGGTCGTTTTAATCGGTACATCGATCACGGATCTTTGTTGGGTTTTGATCAATGTTTTATTCTCGTTCTTGATCGGGTGTGATCGATGAATTTTATCGGATTTAATCGGTGGTTTTTAATCGGTCTTTTGATCGAGTTTCCGATCGACGTTTTGGTTGTTCGTCGATCGTTGGTTAGTCGTTAGATTTACCGCGAATTTGTTCGGGGATTTTTGCGGGTGTTTCGTTGGAACATGCCGCCGTTGTTAAACGGGAGGCCGCCGCCGCCGTTACCATGTTCACGGGGTCGACGCCGTAGCCGCCGTGGACGCGTGGCCGCAACCGGAGCCGGAAAAGACGAAGAAAAATGAAAAATAAAGCAAAATCCGTCGCGCGGTTCACGGGCCCGGGCGTGCACCTGGCGCACGCCCTCGGCAGCACGGATGCACAGACCCGGCGCACGAATCCGTGCGCTGGCCCAGCCCGCTTAAGCGCGGTGCACGCCCCCGCGTGCACACGGTGCGCGACGCTGGCGCCCGAAGCGGAAGACCCGGTGAACGCTCGGATCGTGCACCGGCCCGGCCCAAGACGCGCGGTGCACGCTTCCTGCGTGCACCCGGCGCATGCCGCCGCCACCTGACGCCGTAAACTCGGTCCACGCTTGCTCCTGTGCACCACCCGACAGCCCAAAGTTCGGTAGCTCCGTTTTGGTCCGTTTTTCCACCGTTTTGAGCGTCGTTTTCGCCGTTGGGATCACCATTTCCGCTGTTTTCTTGGCATGGCCACTTGGGATCTTTTTGGTCACCGTTTCGCCGTGTCGGGTGCTAATTTTGCCAACGCTCCGCGCCTCGACGAAATCGTCGGGGGCGCGCCGTCGGGTCCATCTCTCATTGTTTTCGCTGTCGGGGCCTTCTTGGTTTAACCATTGACGTCCCGAGTGGGCTTTCGGTTGAGAATTGGGTTTTGTTGGATTTTTGTGGGTTTAATGTGTCAGTGGTTGGGACCACTGATTTTACCTGATTAAGGGTAAGGTGTTAATTTGTACTCTTGGATATTCTAGTAGGCCGCGAGGAGTTCCGATTGCTTAAGAGGGTCACGGGAGCGGTCATATATCTTCAACCAGGTGGGTTCTTTTGCATCAAGTGCTGTAAGTGCATTATGTGCAACGTATCACTAAAGTATCTAATACTAACTGGTTTAATAAAGTAGATGAGATGCTCTAATATGTTGACCTTTCGCATTACTATGTACCGTTCTCTTGTTGATAAATGTGGCGACCAAGTGTCGCGGTGCTTAATTTACGCCGACTTCGGCAAACCGGTGTTGAATGCTGCACGTACACTGGCGGCTTGGCCCCCGCATAGGTGTACTTTTCCGGAGAAGTGGTCTGAATGACCCGTGTGCCCCACGTGTGTTGTTTGGGGACCTCTTCACGATCGCTACATGCCGCCCATGCATCGTGAAGGGGTAAGAGCATCATGTGTCCCGTAGGGAGATCGTCGATCTACCCTGACGGGACGGTGTCACGTAGGGAGATGGTCGATCTACCCTTGTTACGGAATTTAAGTTGGCGTATTTCGTGAATTCGGTTAAGTCTTGAAGATTGAAGGTAAAGAAGGTTGGATCATATAACTCAATCTCAAGAAAGAAGAATTCAAAAGGATCAGGTATGTTTAACTTAATATCTTTGGTGATCCGAATACTTCTTATAGTGTAGAAACACTTGGATGAACTTGTAATTGCATAAATATCAAAAACTGGACATGGGACATGTTCAGGATCCGGATCAGACTTTGCAATCCGGATCCCGAAGGGTGTTCGTTCATACACAAGTTCAATCCGGATCGTAGCCTCCTTTGATCCGGATCCCGAACACTGGTTTTACCATGATTTATGAACGATCCGGATCAGGCTTTCCAATCCGGATCCCGAACGTTGGTATTTGGTGAAACTATATGAACGATCCAGATCAGGCACTTCGATCCGGATCCTGAACCTTCGTTTTTCTGGAAACTGTTTTTCTCGCTACTGCAATCCGGATCGCCGAACTCTGATCCGGATCGTCGTCATGTAAAATTCCAGAAAACGATAGTTTTTTATTCTTATCTTTTTCCAAGGGTTTCTAACCTATAAATAGACCCTATCATTCTTTTTTCTAGGGTAAGCCGCTAATCCAAAAGCCGTCATCCTATATACGGCCTAAGATCCACATATAGAGAAGAAAGGAAATCAAGAGATTTAATCTTATGTTTCTTTATCTATATCGATTGATTTGATTCTAGGTTTTCATACTCACATTTTGAGTAGAATCAAATCAATGAATACTTAGATGGTATTTCCGATCTATTTCTAATCTAAGTATTCGGCGGATCATCACCACCCAAAAACAACGATTTCCCCAAAATCGGCGCGTGGACTCGCGTGGCCTTGTGGATTCAAGGTGCTACCGCTCTCGTGGATTCGGAGCGAGGTACGTTCGTGGATTCGAAGCGTGCTACTGGGTGAAGACCGTGGATTCGGTCAGACGTCGTGGAGTCGACGTTGGACGTCGTGGATTCGGCGTTGGACGCAGATCGTGGATTCGAGAAGCGTCGTGGAGCGAGCGGAGAAGATCAACTAGGAGCGTATGGAAAAGGTTGAGTCGTCTGTGAGTACGGTATATCACCTTGTACGTGTTTAATTCTAGTGGATTTCACCGTGTTATCGGTCCCGTGGTTTTTTACTCCGGTTTGGAGTTTTCCACATAAAAATCTCTGCGTGTTATTTATTTTTTCCGCATTGGGTTTTATATCGCAAAGATTTTTGAGTGTTTATTGTTTACACCTATTCACCCCCCTCTAGGTGTTTTTTCCCCTATTTAGATCCAATTATACATAACCCAACAAGTGGTATCGGAGCGGGAATAGGGTTGTAAACAATGGTTGAAGGTGGAAACATCAACAGACCTCCGTTCTTCGATGGAACAAATTATGCGTACTGGAAAGTACGGATGAAAGCCTTTTTAATTTCCATCGACGAACGGGTGTGGCAATCAATTGAATTAGGATGGTCTAATCCAACTGAATTTATTGGTGATGTTCGCACCATCAAACCTAGGTCGAAATGGACCAAGGAAGAGATAGATTTTTCTTCTTACAATGGCAAAGGGATTAATGCTCTATTTAATGCTTTGTCTCAAACAGAGTTCTCTCGCGTCTTGGCATGTGAGACTGCGAAAGAAATCTGGGATGTTCTTCAAGTTACGCATGAGGGAACTAACCTTGTGAAGATTCAGAAACTGCAAATGCTTACGAGCAAGTTTGACTATATTTTCATGGCAGAAAATGAATCGTTCACAGACTATTACACACGATTGCAAGACATCGTAAACTCATGTGCTAACTTGGGAGAGAAGATTCCAGAATTTAAAGTTGTAAGAAAAATATTAAGAACTCTTCCTGAAAGATTTCGTTCCAAGGTTACAGCCATTGAAACTATTAAACACCCGGACAAAATCCGTGTAGAAGAATTAGTTGGTTCTTTACAAACATATGAAATGACATTTGCTACTAACTATTCTTCGGGAAAGGCATCCTCTTCTAAGTCTTCAGGTTATGCGTTGAAAACAACAAAAGAAGAAGACGCGGATTCATCCTCCTCAGGCGATGACGAGAACCTATCTATGGAGGACTTTGAGAAGCAGCTCGCTCTCTTGACAAGGAAGTTTCGCCGAAATTTTCGAAGGGGTAATTCAAGCAAAACTCCATCCTTCGGAAAGTGGAAGAAAGGCAAGGGTTCTTCAAGTTACAAGTCAAGAAAGCAAGAGGGTTTTTCTAAGGATAAGAAAAGCACATAAGGACAAGTCCAATGCTTCAAGTGCCGAGGATACGACCATATCTCAACGGAATGTCCAAATAAGAATCCGTCCAAGAAGAAGGCGATGCAAGCCGTCACTTGGGATGACACCTCATCGTCAAATGAGTCATCGTCAAGTGATGAAGAAGATAACGCAACGGCGTTCCACGCGTCCACATCTTCACCCTTCATGTGCTTAATGGCAAGTACATCCGAGTCATTGTCCAACTCCACTGTTGAAAAGATTGCAACGGACGATGAATCGGATAATTCGGAAGGTGAAGATTTTGCTCTAGCCTATCACAGACTTTTGAGGGATTCAAAGAAACTGGCTAAGCAAAACAAGGGGTTGAGAGGGAGATTGCACGATCTCGAAGAAGAAGTAAAAAGGGTAACTTCTCTCTCGACCGATCTTGAAGTGGAAAGGGATAATCTGATAAAAGCAAATGTTTCCCTTCAAGAGTCCAATGAGCAACTCGAGAAGAATTATATAGATATGGTGAACAAAGCGAATTACTTCTTGAAGCTCAACGGCGAGGCTCGACAGGAAAAATTGGAAATTGTTGGGTCGTATATAATACGGATCTAAATAGGGGAAGAAACACCTAGAGGGGGGTGAATAGGTGTAAACGTATAAACACTCAAAAATCGTTGCGATAAAAAACCCAATGCGGAAATGAAAATAACTCGCAAGATTTTTACGTGGAAAACTCCATCACCGGAGTAAAAAACCACGGGACCGATAACACGGCAGAAATCCACTAGAATTAAAACACGTACAAGGTGATTTACCGTACACACTTACGACTCAACCTTTTCAATACGCTCCTAGAGGATCTTCTCCGCTCGCTCCAGACGCTTCTCGAATCCACGATCTGCGCCCAACGCCGAATCCACGGCGTCCAACGTCGAATCCACGACGTCCGACCGAATCCACGGTCTTCACCCAATAGCACCCTTCGAATCCACGAACGTGCCTCGCTCCGAATCCACGAGAGCGAATGAACCTTGAATCCACAAGGACACGCGAATCCACGCGCCGATTTTGGGGTAATCGTTGTTTTTTGGGTGGTGATGATCCGCCGAATACTTAGATCAAAGATAGATCGGAAATACCATCTAAGTATTCATTAGTTTGATTCAACTCAAGATGTGAGTATGAAAACCTAGAATCAAACTAATCAATATAGATGAAGAAACATAGAGTATTCTCTAATGATTTCCTTTCTTCTCTATATGTGGATCTATAGCCGTATAAGATGATATATGAAAATGACGGCTATGTGGATTGACCCTAGAAAGAAAGACATAGGGTCTATTTATAGGTTAGAAACCCTAGGAAGGAGATAAGAATCAAAAACCTGCCATTTCTGGAATTTTACGGACGGCGATCCGGATCGTGATAACTGAGATCCGGATCGTCATAACGAAACAGCCAATTCCAGAAAAACGAAGGTTCGGGATCCGGATCATGTGACTACGATCCGGATCGTTCATACAGTTCACCAAACATCAACGTTCGGGATCCGGATTGCGAAGCAAGATCCGGATCGTTCAAGGTAGATGGTAAACTCAACGTTCGGGATCCGGATCAAGAGACTACGATCCGGATTGCGACGATGTATGAACGAACCACCTTCGGGATCCGGATCGAACAGCCTGATCCGGATCCTGAACATGTCCCAAGTCCAGTTTTTGATTTTTATGCAATGAAAGATTCTTCCAAGTGTTTCTACACTACAAGAAGTATTCGGATCACACAAATTCTTTAGTTAAACATACCTGATCCTTTTGAATTCTTCTTTCTTGAGATTGAGTTAAATGATCCAACTTTCTTCACCTTCAATCTTCAGGACTTGAAACTTTCACGAAACTACGCCAACTCAAATTCCGTAACAATCTCCCCCTTTGGCGGTTTCGTGACAAAACACAGATCAACTAAAGAAAATTCAAAAAGATATTTTTGTTGCTATCACCATACAACAAAAATTTACAATGGAGATCCAAAATACAATACATGAGTTAAACTCCTAAAACAGACTCTAGACTTAGACATCTGTACTCTCTGCAAAAAGAAATCATTCTTGACAAAAGAAATCGTTAGATACCTCAAGAATTTTGTATTATTCAAAAACCACAAACAGAGATGAAGTTTAAACTCATTTATACTTACCATGACATTTATATTCAGATATGTAAACTGATCATAGTTAAAAAAGCACCAACATATCTTCTTTGCACGTAAAAACCAAATGTCATGAACATGTTTGTGACAAACTAATATATATATAGATATGTAATTGATCAGAGTTAAGAACCAACATATCTTCTATGCAATCAAAAACCAAGTGTCACAAACTTGTTAGTGAACATCAACTTGTTAGTTATATTACATGCCCAAATAGTTAGCAAATAGTTAGTCGAGGCATGCATTCATACAGCTGAAAAACCTCAAGTTGAGAATGGAAGTTGGAGTAATACTTACCTTGATATTCATCCAGTTTTCATATCAAACATTGTTCACTTACCTTGATGTTTCATGCAGTCAACATTGTTCAAAGTTCTCTCTAACTCTCTCCCCCTTTTTGTCACAAAACAAAGCCAAAATGTAGTTAAGACTACGAAATGTGAGGAGAGTAAAAAGTTCCAATAAAATGTAAAACCTGAGAACTAAGCTAACGTAAGTATAAAACTAAATCCTAAAATCGTAATCCTGCACAAAAGGAAAGGAAAAGAAAATGAGTCAAAAGTAATCAGTTGTCAGAATCTGAGTCTTCAGAGCTTGTGCAACCCATCTTAGAGAGTATCTTTCGCATCCGCTTGTCCATTGAATTGATCTTCTTCGTTATGGTAATGTGAGCTGCCGTTGTAATTTCAAGCTCTTTGGTAATTCGTTGTTGCTCCGTCAAAATTTGTTCTTGCTTAACAGATAGTCGCTGTTGTTCCTTGATAATCGATGTTATTGATGCTTCATCATCTGTGCCAGTTGCTTGTCGAGATGGTGATGCGGCAGTGCTTGTACTGTGCTTTGTTCCAGATGCAGGAACTGGAGTGACATGCGGCAACTTATGGAGGGATTTGACAATAGTAGACTCATTTATCATGCTCAGACATTGATGATAAGTTGTTGAAGTAATGTCAACCTGAAATTTCTGTAAAATCCTCATTATAATCAAGGGAAATGGAATTCTCTCAGTGGGGTGAGGATGCTCAACATATCGCGCCATTCTATTCCAGATAATGTATGGAATGCTGATATTCAATGCCGTTGCCTCTGATCGATGTCCTATGAGATACAAAAACAGCAACCGGTCCCATCTCACAACCTTTGTCTGCATATTTGGAAGTATATTGTAGCATGTGATGAAGTTTAAGAAGCGATATTCAAGACGAAGTTCTTTAGAACGAACAGATTTTTCGGTTGATTGTGTTCCCTCGAGACAAATTCCCTCTATAACTTTTTGCCATAATGTGTTTGTCAAATTTACCCCCTTCAAGAAGTGAACTCCTTTCTTGCTGGCTTCCATTCCCAAAACCTCGCCAATCAATTGTGGAGTAATCTTAAACCTTGTGCCTTGGATGTTCGTGTAGAACTCCATAGGACCGTTCTCAACCTCTCGAAGATGTCGTGCATTAGTGTAGAAGGTCCTCACATGATGCAAACAGTAGCCAAGAGTTTCTGGGAAACGACATACTTGAATAAGGTTTGCTTGTTCAATCAGAAGGCCAAAGGCAGGGGAGTGACCTTGCAGAGCCTCAAAGTTAACATGCCTTTCACCAATGCATTCGCGATGTGCAAAGGCTCGAAGACGATCAGTGTTAACGAATACTTCTTCCAAGCGATGTGGGGAGTCAGGAGCTATCGGCGTGTCAACATTAATGTCCTGTCGTAGCCCACAGCGTCTAGTTATTCTCTTTCTTTTCATGGAGATGATTGGTGCTGCCTTTGATGCTTTTCCTGGCCCTTTATTTGCCTTTTCTTTTGATTTAACAGACGCCTTTCTCCTTGAATCATCAGACGGTTCTTGTTCATACATTGAGTCATCATCATCCGTCAATGCTGCCCAGTCAACCTCATGACAATCTACCTCTGTGTCACTGACCTCGACAAAATCACCTTTTTGTTGGAGGTTCTTGGCTCTCTTTAGTTTATTTGTAGGGCGAGTGTGTACCATTGAGACCAGGAGAAGGATTAACCAAGAGAAACACATTGAATTAAGTGCCATTGAACAAAATGCTTGAGTAAAGAAGGTGTCCTGTGAAAACCAACTCAAGAACACAAAAATTCTTAGTTTTCAAAAATTGGAAAAATTGTACCCAAACAATCATAATCATGTAGAGAGACTAAGAATCAAATTAGTTTTGCAAAAGGACTTTTAAAAATAGATCAATTGCATGAATTTTGAAAATCCTTATTATATGCCCTAAAACCGAAATTTTAGAAATCGAAGCCTAAAAATCCGTTAATCAGGAGAAAACCTAGCATATAATCAAAACTAAACAACCCAGAGTTCTTATTTCAAAAGAAATTTGATCAAAAACCATCCACAAACAAAATCGATCCAAGAATTTCGTACGTTTGAGGAGGAAAAGAGAAAAACGGTGAAAAACCGAGATTTTGATCAATAAAACTTACTTGGAACTGAAGAACTTGAGTTAGAAAGCTTCCAAGGAGGATGAAATCTAGAGAGAAGCGTTCTGGAAACTTTTGAACAAAAGATTGGAGTAAAAGAAATCAAAACCCTTTTGTTCTTTATAAAAACCTAGCCGCGATCCGGATCCTCCCGAGCTTGCGATCCGGATCGGCTACCCGCAGTGAAAAAACTGCGTTCGGGATCCGGATCGGCAGGTCCAATCCGGATCGTCAGCCCGCAGGAGAAAACCTGCGTTCGGGATCCGGATCACCTTGCCCGATCCGGATCGGCCCCAACTTTTTCTTTAGAAAAATTTCAGAGAAATTCAAGAAAAACCAGAAAAAGATTGTAACCACAAAGGTGTATCAACTTTAAACAAAAAGCATCGTTTCACACAACAAGAATTAGATTATGCCAAATCTATCAGTAATATCCAAAAATGAAACGAAAATTTACAAGAATTAAATCCCTTAAAGTTGAACACCTTCAATTACATCTAACTTGATCTTATGAGTAATGCCTTTATCAAATAATCAATTCGGTAAAGAAAATGAAATACAAAGATCAATAGATGTTTGAAATCCCAAATATGGTAGATAATATTTCTAGACAATCTGTTGAAGAGAGTGGCTCTTTGAGCATCTTTCTTTAAAATCCCACCTTATACCAACCTTGAAATTTGACAGAGTCAAGTATTTCAACATGCATTTTACTTAATCAAAAATTTGAACAACCATGCTTGGTATACATGTGGTAGCTGCACACAATACTCGGACGACCGAGGTGGTAGCTCTTTCCTCCATGTGGTGGTAGTTTTCACACTCCTCATTGGGATGTAACTCTTTCCACATCTTTTGAGCATTTTACATTATCTTTGACTCCCCCTCAATTGGCTATCAATTATTTAAGATATAAAGTATTCAACCAAAAATTGATCTCGATTTCATACTCGACTAAACAGTCAAATAAGATAATGACTATACCAAGAGATCATTGAGAGAGAAATTGACTTTGATCACTTTAGAAGATGATTTAATTAACATAAACGATCATTGCAACAAAGAAATATTATGATGGCAAAAGCATAATAAATTTCTAAATGTGTGAACAGATGCAATTAAAGTCAATTAAGATCTATGCTCAATTACTATCCTATGTATAAACATAGATATTGAATAGAACAAAACAAATACAAAACCTATTTTAAGCAAAGGTTTCAAAAAGAAGTTTATTTCAAAGAAAGCATACCAATTGCTTTTCGCAAATGAATAAAACGTTTTTGATCCAAAGGTTTTGTTAAAAAGTCAGCTAATTGATCTTCAGTTGAAACATATGAAAGTTGAAGAGTATTTGATTCAACTAGCTCTCTAAGAAAATGATATCTAAGTTCAATATGTTTTGTTCTAGAGTGCAACACAGGGTTTTTAGAAATGTTAATTGCACTTGTGTTGTCACAAAGAATTGTTACCGAAGATGCTGAAATGCGGAAGTCACTCAATACGCTTTTCATCCAAATGAGTTGAGTTGAGCAACTTCCAGCTGAAATGTATTCCGCTTCGGCAGTCGAGAGTGCTATGCAATTCTGCTTTTTACTGTGCCATGCAACAAGGCAATGGCCAAGATAGAAGCATGCACCACTCGTGCTTTTCCGATCATCCACTGATCCTGCCCAATCGGCATCTGAGTATCCAACAATGTCCAGACTTGTTCCCATAGGATACCAAATTCCGAAATTAATTGATCCTTTGATGTACCGGATGATCCGTTTCACCGCTTTCAGGTGAACCTCCTTTGGTGCTGATTGATATCTCGCGCAAATCCCAACACTAAAGGATATATCCGGGCGACTAGCCGTGAGGTAAAGTAGACTTCCAATCATACTTCTATACAGTTTCTCGTCTACATTCTCACTATGTGATTCACTTCCAAGTCCCTTGTGGCTAGTTCCCATTGGAGTTGGAAAATCTTTACAATTTTCTAGATCAAACTTTTTGACCAACTCCAGTGCATACTTGGATTGACTCAAGTGAATACCTTCATCATTTTGTTTAATTTGCAATCCAAGAAAATAAGACAGTTCGCCCATCATGGACATCTCAAATTCGCTTTCCATGGTCTCCGCGAATTTAGAAGCATCATTATCTTTTGTTGCACCAAATACAATGTCATCGACATAGATTTGTGCTACAATGAAATTATTTTGATAATGCTTCACAAAGAGAGTCCTGTCAGCTCCCCCTCGAGTATAGCCCTTCTCCAAAAGGTGCTTTGTTAACCTTTCGTACCATGCTCGCGGTGCTTGTTTCAGACCGTAAAGAGCCTTTTTCAAATGAAAAACATGGTTAGGTTGTTTATGATCTACAAAACCTTTCGGTTGAGCTACATAAACTTCCTCATTTAAAAACCCATTTAGAAATGCGCTCTTGACGTCCATTTGAAATAATTTGATTTTAAAATGACAAGCAATAGCAAACAATATACGAATGGACTCGAGTCTAGCTACAGGGGCGAAAGTTTCGTCAAAGTCTATACCTTCTACTTGAGAGTAGCCTTGAGCAACTAGTCGTGCCTTGTTCCTGATGATAGTACCATCTTCATCTTTCTTGTTCTTGAAGATCCATTTGGTACCTATCACATTATGTTGCTTTGGAGGCTTCGTTAATTCCCAGACTTTGTTTCGCTCAAATTGATGGAGCTCTTCCTGCATTGCTTTAATCCAGTAGTCATCCTGAAGAGCTTCATCTATTGTCTTTGGTTCGATTAAAGATACGTAGCAAGCAAATCCGCAAACCAACTGCCTTCGAGTTCTAACTCCTTCTTGTGGATCTCCAATGATGTTCGATTCCGGATGATCCTTGGAGATTCGTAGCGTTTGTTGAAACGGAGTACTCGGAGGTACACGAGATGATTCCTGCACATCAGATAAACTAGAAGAACCATTAGATGCATCATTAATATTGGAAGTATTATTATGAGAAGATGCACTAGCAGGAGAATCATCATCTAGAGAGATATCGAGGGTAGATTTTTCAGATTCAAAATGAGAAGCTTCATCTACTTTAACATTTATAGATTCTACGATCGTCTTAGATTCAATGTTAAATACTCGATATGCTCTGCTATTCGTAGAATAACCCAAAAAGATCCCTTCATCACTTCGAGAGTCGAACTTTCCAAGATTTTCACGGTCACGTAAGATGTAACATCGACTCCCGAAGATACGAAAGTACTTGATATCCGGTTTTTCTACTAAACCACAGCTCATATGGTGTATTCAAGGTTCCTGGGCGCAAATACACTCTGTTAATGACATAGACAGCGGTGTTCACAGCTTCAGCCCAAAAATGTAGCGGTAATTTCCGGCTATGAAGCATCACACGCGCCATCTCTTGAACAACCCTGTTTTTGCGCTCAACAACACCATTCTGCTGAGGTGTATAGGGTGCCGAGAATTCATGTTTAATGCCATTTGAAGTACAAAAGTCAATGAATTTTGAATTTATGAATTCTCCACCCCTATCACTTCTAACACGAATGATCTTTTCATTCTTTTCAATCATAATACGATGGCAAATCTCATGAAAAGAGTCAAACGTATCAGCTTTCTCTCTCAGAAATGCTACCCAAGAAAACCGAGAGAAAACATCAACCATAAGAAAAAAATATACAATTTACCTTGCAAGGATGGTTGATGAGTTGGCCAAAAGAAAAAGAAGAAAAGAAAATAGTCTACACAAACTATACAAGATTTAATCGTAGAACGATTAAGGACAAGGAGGGGTTTCACCTTTGCATACCCAAACCTTTTGAGTTTTGGAGTATGTTGGTAAAGGTTGAGAGATTCTCCTTGAAGACGACGTCTTGTATGATTGATCTTTTTCTTTTGTCATCGTCTTGTTTGAGGTGCTACCAATGTTCTTTCCTTTTGAAAAATCCTTCCTTGAATTCCGGAAGTGAGCTTATTGGTAGCAATTGCAAGATGTGGTTGATTTGTTCTTTGAGCTCCAATCTCGCAATTTCTTTCGATGTGCCCTGCAAAATTACAACGAAAACATACCTTTGAGCTTGACGATTCCGAAGAGGATGAGGTAGGTTGTTGTCGTTGTTTGTCTTGAATTCCGATGTCGGAGGAGGAGATACCGACTGAGGCACAAAGACTGTCCCACTCGAACTTGGACTGTTTCCAGTTTGAGTGTACCCGAGGCCGAACCGATTTGTTTGACCAAGACCAAGGAGTTTATCCAACTTACTCCTTCCTAAAGAGAATTGCTGTAAGTCATCCTTGAGTTGGAGAATGGTCTCTGTCATTTCCCGTCTTTCCTGTCGGCCCTCGCCATAGAGCTTCAAGAAGTAGTTTGCTTTGTTCACCATATCTATATAGTTCTTCTCGAGCTGCTCATTGGACTCTTGAAGGGAAACATTTGCTTTTATCAAACTATCCCTTTCCACTTCAAGATCGGTCGAGAGAGAAGTTACCCTTTTTACTTCTTCTTCGAGATCCTGCAATCTCCCTCTCAACCCCTTGTTTTGCTTAGCCGGTTCTTTAAATCCTGTAAAGATCTGTGATAGGCTAGAGCAAACTCTTCACCTTCGAATCATCCGATTCATTGTCCATTGCATTCTTTTCAACAGTGGAGTTGGACAATGATTCAGACGTACTTGCCATAAAGCACATGAATGGTGAAGATGTGGACGCGTGGAATGCCGTGGAGCTCTTTTCTTCATCACTTGAAGACGACTCATTGACGTTGAGTTGTCATCCCAAGTGACGACTTGCATCGCCTTCTTCTTTGCCGGATACTTGTTAGGACACTCCGTTGCAATGTGGCCGTAGCCTCGACATTTGAAGCATTGCAGTTGTCCTTCTGAACTTTTCTTATCCTTTGAGAAGTTCTCCTGCTTTCTTGACTTGTGACTTGGAGTACCCTTGCCTTTGTTCCACTTTCTGAAGGATGGAGATTTGCTTGAATTACCCCTTCGAAAGTTGCGGCGAAAATCCTTGTCAAGAGAGCGAGCTGCTTCTCAAATTCCTCCATAGAAAGGTTCTCGTCATCGTCCGAGGAGGATGTATCCGCGTCTTCTTCCTTAGTTGTTTTCAACGCATAACCTGAAGACTTAGAAGTGGATGCTTTTCCAGAAGAATTGTTAGTATTAAAAGTCATTTCATAAGTTTGTAATGAACCAACTAATTCTTCTACACGTATTTCGTCCGGGTTGTTTAATAGTTTCAATGGCAGTAACCTTTGGGCGAAATCGTTCAGGAAGAGTTCTTAAGATTTTCTTACAATCTTAAATTCTGGAATCTTCTCTCCCAGATTAGCACATGAGTTTACGATGTCTTGCAATCGTGTATAGTAGTCCGTGAAAGATTCATTTTCTGCCATCAAAATAGAGTCAAACTTGCTCGTAAGCATCTGCAGTTTCTGAATCTTCACGAGGTTAGTTCCCTCATGTGTAACCTGGAGAACATCCCAGATTTCTTTCGCAGTCCTCACATGCCGAGACGCGAGAGATTCAGTTTGAGATAAGGCATTAAAAATAGCATTAATTCCCTTGCCATTGTAAGAAGATAACTCAAACTCTTCCTTGGTCCATTTCGACCTAGGTTTTAAGGTGTGAACATCAGAGATAAGTTCAGTTGGATTAGTCCATCCTGATTCAATTGAATGCCACACCCTTTCGTCGATGGAAGATAAAAAGGCTTTCATCCGTACTTTCCAGTACGCATAATTTGTTCCATCAAAGAAAGGGGGGTCGATTGATGTTTCCACCTTCAACCATTGTTCACAACCCTATTCCCGCTCTGATACCACTTGTTGGTCGTATATAATACGGATCTAAATAGGGGAAGAAACACCTAGAGGGGGGTGAATAGGTGTAAACGTAATAAACACTCAAAAAATCGTTGCGATAAAAACCCAATGCGGAAATGCAAATAACTCGCAAGATTTTTACGTGGAAAACTCCATCACCGGAGTAAAAACACCACGGGACCGATAACACGGCAGAAATCACTAGAATTAAAACACGTACAAGGTGATTTACCGTACACACTTACGACTCAACCTTTTCCATACGCTCCTAGAGGATCTTCTCCGCTCGCTCCAGACGCTTCTCGAATCCACGATCTGCGCCCAACGCCGAATCCACGGCGTCCAACGTCGAATCCACGACGTCCGACCGAATCCACGGTCTTCACCCAATAGCACCCTTCGAATCCACGAAGTGCCTCGCTCCGAATCCACGAGAGCGAATGAACCTTGAATCCACAAGGACACGCGAATCCACGCGCCGATTTTGGGGTAATCGTTGTTTTTTGGGTGGTGATGATCCGCCGAATACTTAGATCAAAGATAGATCGGAAATACCATCTAAGTATTCATTAGTTGATTCAACTCAAGATGTGAGTATGAAAACCTAGAATCAAACTAATCAATATAGATGAAGAAACATAGAGTATTCTCTAATGATTTCCTTTCTTCTCTATATGTGGATCTATAGCCGTATAAGATGATATATGAAATGACGGCTATGTGGATTGACCCTAGAAAGAAAGACATAGGGTCTATTTATAGGTTAGAAACCCTAGGAAGGAGATAAGAATCAAAAACCTGCCATTTCTGGAATTTTACGGACGGCGATCGGATCGTGATAACTGAGATCCGGATCGTCATACCGAAACAGCCAATTCCAGAACAAACGAAGGTTCGGGATCCGGATCATGTGACTACGATCCGGAATCGTTCATACAGTTCACCAAACATCAACGTTCGGATCCGGATTGCGAAGCAAGATCCGGATCGTTCAAGGTAGATGGTTAAACGCACGTTCGGGACTCGGATCAAGAGACTACGATCCGGATTGCGACGATGTATGAACGAACCACCTTCGGGATCGGATCGAAAGCCCTGATCCGGATCTGAACATGTCCCAAGTCCAGTTTTTGATTTTATGCAATGAAAGATTCTTCCAAGTGTATCTACACTACAAGAAGTATTCGGATCACACAAATTCTTTAGTTAAACATACCTGATCCTTGTGAATTCTTCTTTCTTGAGATTGAGTTAAATGATCCAACTTTCTCACCTTCAATCTTCAAGACTTGAGACTTTCACGAAACTACGCCAACTCAAATTCCGTAACA
>JAQNDB010000362.1:46166-92313 GCA_029204045.2 Tillandsia leiboldiana | reverse complement strand
CTGAAGCTCTGGCGGCACTATTTGTATGGCGAGCGCTGTGAGGTCTTCACCGATCATCAGAGACTGAAATACCTGTTCACCCAGAAAGAACTCAATTTTGTTACGGAATTTAAGTTGGCGTATTTCGTAAATTCGGTTAAGTCTTGAAGATTGAAGGTAAAAATGTTGGATCATATAACTCAATCTCAAGAAAGAAGAATTCAAAAGGATCAGGTATGTTGAACTTAATATCTTTGGTGATCCGAATACTTCTTATAGTGTAGAAACACTTGGATGAACTTGTTATTGCATAATTATAAAAAACTGGACATGGGACATGTTCAGGATCCGGATCAGGCTTTGCAATCCGGATCCCGAAGGTGGTTCGTTCATACATCAGTTCAATCCGGATCGTAGCTTCCCTTGATCCGGATCCCGAACACTAGGTTTACCAATTTATTTGAGCGATCCGGATCAGGCTACTGCAATCCGGATCCCGAACGTTGATGTTTGGTGAACTGTATGAACGATCCGGATCGAGCACTTCGATCCGGATCCCGAACCTTTGTTTTTCTGGAATCTGTTTTTCTCGCTAGTGCAATCCGGATCGCCGATCTCCGATCCGGATCGTCGTCATGTAAAAATTCCAGAAAAAGATAGTTTTTTATCCTTATCTTTTTCCAAGGGTTTCTAACCTATAAATAGACCCTATGATTCTCTTTCTAGGGCTAATCCAGATAATAGAAAAAGTAGCCGTCATCTTTTATACGGCCTAAGATCCACATATAGAGAAGAAAGGAAATCATAGATTCTATCTTATGTTTCTTCATCTATATTGATTGATTTGATTCTAGGTTTTCATACTCACATTTTGAGTTGAATCAAATCAATGAAGACTAAGATGGTATTTTCGATCTATTTATAATCTAAGTATTCGGTGGATCATCACCATCCAAAAAACAACGATTTACCCCAAAATCGGCGCGTGGACTCGCGTGGCCTTGTGGATTCAAGGTGCTACCGCTCTTGTGGATTCGGAGCGAGGTACGTTCGTGGATTCGAAGCGTGCTACTGGGTGAAGACCGTGGATTCGGTCGGACGTCGTGGACTCGACGTTGGACGCTGTGGATTCGGCGTTGGACGCACATCGTGGATTCGAGAAGCGTCGTGGAGCGAGCGGAGAAGATCAACTAGGAGCGTATGGAAAAGGTTGAGTCGTCTGTGAGTACGGTATATCACCTTATACGTGTTTAATTCTAGTAGATTTCACCGTGTTATCGGTCCCGTGGTTTTTTACTCCGGTTTGGAGTTTTCCACGTAAAAATCTCTGCGTGTTATTTATTTTTCCGCATTGGGTTTTATATCGCAAAGATTTTTGAGTGTTTAGTGTTTACACCTATTCACCCCCCTCTAGGTGTTTTTTCCCCTATTTAGATCCATTTATACATAACCCGACAAGTGGTATCAGAGTGGGAATAGGGTTGTAAACAATGGTTGAAGGTGGAAACATCAACAGACCTCCGTTCTTCGATGGAATAAATTATGCGTACTGGAAAGTACGAATGAATGCCTTTTTAATTTACATCGACGAACGGGTGTGGCAATCAATTGAATTAGGATGGACTAATCCAACTAAATTTATTGGTGATGTTCGCACCATCAAACCTAGGTCGAAATGGACCAAGGAAGAGATTGATATATCTTCTTACAATGGCAAGGGAATTAATGCTTTATTTAATGCCTTATCACAAACAGAGTTCTCTCGCGTCTCGACATGTGAGACTGCGAAAGAAATCTGGGATGTTCTTCAAGTTACGCATGAGGGAACTAACCTTGTGAAGATTCAGAAACTGCAAATGCTTACGAGCAAGTTTGACTCTATTTTCATGGCAGAAAATGAATCATTCACAGACTATTACACACGATTGCAAGACATCGTAAACTCATGTGCTAACTTGGGAGAGAAGATTCCATAATTTAAAATTGTAAGAAAAATATTAAGAACTCTTCCTGAAAGATTTCGTTCCAAGGTCACAGCCATTGAAACTATTAAACACCCGGACGAAATCCGTGTAGAAAAATTAGTTGGTTCTTTACAAACTTATGAAATGACATTTCCTACTAACTATTCTTCGGGAAAGGCATCCTCTTCTAAGTCTTCAGGTTATGCGTTGAAAACAACAAAAGAAGAAGACGCTGATTCATCCTCCTCAGGCGATGACGAGAACCTATCTATGGAGGACTTTGAGAAGCAGCTCGCTCTCTTGACAAGGAAGTTTCGCCGAAATTTTCGAAGGGGTAATTCAAGAAAAACTCCATCCTTCGGAAAGTGGAAGAAAGGCAAGGGTTCTTCAAGTTACAAGTCAAGAAAGCAAGAGGGTTTTTCTAAGGCTAAGAATAGCACAGAAGGACAAGTCCAATGCTTCAAGTGCCGAGGATACGGCCATATCTCAACGGAATGTCCAAATAAGAATCCGTCCAAGAAGAAGGCGATGCAAGCCGTCACTTGGGATGACACCTCATCGTCAGAGACATAAAATAACCAAAGCAGTGAGAACCGAACAAAAACGCTGCTGACACTCAACAGCTACCATGCCTCCATCTAAATGCTCAAGAGGGGAGAATCAAAGAATGGTATGCAACCACTAGCACATGAATACTGCCACATCTGGTCCAGTCAAACCTGCGCCCCACCTACAACCACCTCCCACTGCCGGGCAGGAATTACGTAGGGTGTCCAAACGGACTAACTCGCTGCCGAGAAGTGGCTCATGCAGGCTATAGTCGAAATCCACGCTCTCTCTCAGAACGGATAGAATCATGATGCTCAACCTCTCACATAACGGTCAAGGTACTCTCAATGACACGGGACCACCGTCAACCAAACGGCTCCCAACAATACTAACACTGGTCTAAACTCAGCTACCAGACTGCACTCGGCCCCCAGGCACGAGTGCAACAATAAAGGTATCTGACCGAAATAAACCCAATCAAATGAACCGGTATAAAACCCGGTACTGCCTGCTCTGCTGTCGAACTCAGTAATCTGATCGGCACACGGCTCGATCTCAATATAAGTAACGGACCGGCACACGGCTCGGTCAAAATATAAGTAACAGACCGGCACACGGCTCGGTCAAGCCTACCTCCGGAGTGGCACTCGAGGGGAGCGACCCACACGAGTAAAGTATCTCAGTAAGAAGTATCTCTGTATAGCAGGGCTGGATCAAGACTCTGATCAAAGTGGAAAACCCATCGACAAAAGAAAACCCCGGTCCTCAATCAGATGCAAAAGTACACAAATAGTGGGAATCTCCGTCCACTAGAGAAAACTGATACCCAATCAGATGCAAAAGTAAACATCCGGTCAACCGCCCAATATCCGCGGTTGCCGCAATACCCTACCGTCTATAACCAAGTCCTATAGCCGACCTCCGGTCAACCGCCCAAAGTCTGCGGTCACCGCAAAACCCTGCCAGCCGCAATCCAGCACAACCCGTCCCTGACACAAATGTCCCGGCTACACTACCCCAGACCCCTGCTCGCACCCGAGCAACACAGACCGCCTGACTAACAAAGAAGGAGAAAAAGATAACATGGTTTCTCCTAAGTCAAGTTCCAATAAGTAGTGCAGCAGTAAAAGATGGCCTACCTAGATGTCCATTCAAGCATGCTTTTGTCCTCAGGAACGATAAAAGAGAGTGAAACATATAGTAGCAAAGCATGCTAAAGTAATCCTACTATGATATACCAATCTCACACAAGTAGGCCAATGAATAAACATGTAAGATCTTTATGTCATCTAGTATGGGATAAATATAACCGTCTACCATATGCTAAGTCTCCAACTCACCCAAAATGTACAATAACCACAAGATCTAGGCCATTCCCTGCTTACCTCTTGCTCATATCGGGTGTACATTAAATATGCCTGCTATCAGTCATAGAGGGGTGACATCCCCACAAGTGCGCTTACATTCATCATAACATAGAAACCTTATCAATCCTTATACAGTTACCAATATTATGCTTACCCACCTGAAGTGCTTAATCAAGGCAAACCTGAGGTCGGTGAAGAGCGTGGCCACTTGCTAACAATATCTGCTGAACCCGTATCCACGGTACACGTCGCGCCAGCCTCGGCTCCTAACAGCTGAAATACCCGGAAACCATCATCTCCAGTTCCAACAGGTTCAAAAACACTAGCAAACTTTCCTGGGTATAACAATAAGGTCCAAAGTTACACTTTTATTCCAAAATATCCAAGTAAATACAAATCTGTTGGAACAGTCCCAAAGATGCGGATTTTTCACCAGCAGCAAGAACTCTCAAAAATCCGACAAAAATACTGTCGCGATCGTCGCGTCGAGCCCTTTGAAACGAGTACATGCACGTCAAAATCCGAGTCCCGTAGGCCGAGTTACAAATTCCACAACGCAGGGAGCGCAAAACCTCACAACACATAAAGTTGTATCACATTGCACAGGAGAGAGGGAATAGTATACCTTCGGCTAAGTCTCAGAAAAATCCCAGAAAAATACGATGAGAATCCTTGCGACGCGTAGATGCAAAAAGTGTATAGGCACGCCTCAATCCGACGCCTGAGTGCGGAGATAAAATTCCGGCAAGGGGCTGCTGTCCAAAAACCCCACCAGCAAAATAGTGCCTTAGAAATGTCTCGAAAGCCATGCCACGAACTCAGAATCCAGCAAGGCGGTCAACACAGTAATCGAATGCGTACCTCTCGTGAATCCAACGCCACAAAAATCGTTGAAAAATACTGTCGGAGTAGCTCTGTGGACCTCTCAGACCGAACTGCGACGATAACAGGCCTCCGATAAAAGATCGTCGCTCTGTGCTACGATGCCGAAGTCGTCGACGCCGCGGCTTCCAAAAATTCCGGACTTCCGCCAAAAGATGCGCCACACGAGGAGCTCCAACTTTGCTGAAGGGTCCAAGGGCAGAGGAGTTCGTAAAAACCCCCAAACTCGGGGTGAAAGAAGGGCTTAAATAGGCCCAGCCCGAAAAATTCCAAATTTGGACTTTTGGGCCCAAATCCGGGCGCCCGGAACTATCGGGCCGCTACAGTGTTGGGCCCGGCCCAACACTGTGCGCGCCCGAAAGCTCTAGAGCCCGCCACGTGTCCCGGCGACACTGCCCGCGCCCGGCGCACGCGCGCCCTCCAACCGCGCAGCGCCGCGTGTCCCGACACGCGGGCGTGGGGTGGCTGCGCCCGGCCAATCGCGGGGCGCCACGTGGCGCCCCCACGTCGCCCCCAACCGCCTGTCTGTACGGCCACCTGCCCCCGCCGCTGCGTGGACCGCGCGCACAAAGACCCGCCAACCACGAGCCGCCACGTGGCCACCCCTCGGTCCACCGTACACCCGCGCCAAATCCGTGGACCGCGCCTGCTGTGCCGGCCAACAGGAAGCCGCCACGTGGCCAGCGCCCGGGTGCACGCCTCCGCAGTGGACCGAGCGGCTGCGCCACCGCCTGCCGCCGCGCTCCGCCGCCAGCCGCCGCCGCCGCCGCCGCCTCTCCGGCCGCCGAAACAGTGCCCAAACACCTCGAAATCCGTGTTTTCTCCTCCGGGCTCCAAAAAATACAAGTAGTCCATTTTCATCGTTTTCGCGCGCTGAATCCAAATCCGATGTCCATTTTGCCAAATTCCAACTCTAAAAATTGCCGAAGGCATCCGGAAAAGTGTTCCTTTGTCCAAACTTCGCGCTGAGCCCAGTTTTAATATCCGTTTCGCGCGAAACCACTTCTAAACATCCGACGGGGTCCTCTGACTACTCTCGTGATCCATTTTAACACACTGAGTCCATCACTAGTGTCCAGTTGGTGCACAAACAACACCGACACGCCACAAAGACCTCCAGAAGCTGCTGGTCAACCAGTAATCTCATCGTGGGGATCCGGGTCCTCACATCCTCCCCCACTAAAAGAATGTTTCGTCCTCGAAACTAGCTCAATTCCACCAGGAGTCACAAACACCAAGGGTAAGTACTCAACATCACCATCTCCAGCTCCTAAGTCACCACTCACTCCCCGTGATTACTCCTCAACAGCAACAACAACAACAACCAGTACGGCATAGCCCGATTGCGCAATTCCCTCACCTCCCGAGCCAGAATTCGTAACGGGCATCCCTCGTACTCCAAACACTCTTAGCTCTCAAATGGAGCGAGTCACTCACGGGCGAGGGATCCAAAAGCAAGACACTCCTGAGCTGAGACGTGAAACACCACAGGGGCTCCATCAAAAGCTGGGGAAACAAAATAACCACCAGTGCAACGCGCACCAAATCACATCCTGTGTCAACTCAACCAAGGCAACCCGAAGCATACCCACACTATTATCCAATAAAGAAAAGAGCCCTAACAAAGAGGGGTCCTCACTCGGTCACTCCCGAATCTTGACCATCTGAGTGAACTAATCAACCGCAGGCTACCTTTGACGCCCCACTTCCCAGGGGGTCACCCATCCTAGAACTACTCTAGCTCTAGCACGCTTAACTCTCATGTTCCTCTTGGATCTTGCTACCATCCAAAATGCTATAGCCGGGTTAGAGATTTAGTCTAGCACGCTTAACTCTCATGTTCCTCTTGGATCTTGCTACCATCCAAAATGCTATAGCCGGGTTAGAGATTTAGTCCTATTATATCATTTATATAGAGGACTAATCCAAATTCCGGGGGTGTTACATTCTTCCCCCCTTTAAGCCCTGACGTCCACGTCAGGCTCAAGCACACTCACAAGCACCAGGCGATGTGAGACTCGTCTCGCTAGCCTTAGCCGACCTTGTGAGGAGCTGCACTCCATTCACAACGGTCATTAGCCAGGGAGCCTCGCTCTACCCGCTATATAACCCTGGCTCAGCCGAGACTCATCTCACATTTCCGGCTGGTGAATTGCTCTGATACCAACTTTGACGCCCCACTTCCCAGGGGGTCACCCATCCTAGAACTACTCTAGCTCTAGCACGCTTAACTCTCATGTTCCTCTTGGATCTTGCTACCATCCAAAATGCTATAGCGGGGTTAGAGATTTAGTCCTATTATATCATTTATATAGAGGACTGATCCAAATTCCGGGGGTGTTACACTACCCTCAAAAGGGATCCTCTAGAGATACAATCTCAAGCCACTGTTGGTCACTCAACATGCTATCATAACCCCAACGGACCCACGGGTCGAAGTAGACCTCTCAACCAGTAAAGAACACCCTGACTGTGGCCAAACCGTCAGTGAACGGGGCTGAAAGCTGTTGGGTTATATATAATTGGATCTAAATAGGGGAAAAAAATACCTAGAGGGGGGTGAATAGGTGTAAACAATAAACACTCAAAAATCTTTGCGATATAAAACCCAATGAGGAAAAATAAATAACACGCAGAGATTTTTACGTGGAAATCTCCAAACCGGAGTAAAAAACCACGGGACCGATAACATGGTGAAATCCACTAGAATTATAACACGTACAAAGGTGACATACCGTACTCACAGACGACTCAACCTTTTTCCATACGCTCCTAGTTGGTCTTCTCCGCTCGCTCTGCAACGCTTCTCGAATCCACGATCTGCGTCCAACGCCGACTCCACGGCGTCCAACGTCGAGTCCACGACGTCCGACCGAATCCACGGTCTTCACCCAGTAGCACGTCTCGAATCCACGAATGTACCTCGCTCCGAATCCACGAGAGCGGTAGCACCTTGAATCCACAAGGCCACGCGAGTCCACGCGCCGATTTTGGGGAAATCGTTGTTTTTGGGTGGTGAAGATCCGCCGAATACTTAGATTAGAAATAGATCGGAAATACCATCTAAGTATTCATTAATTTGATTCTACTCAAAATCTGAGTTTGGAAAACCTAGAATCAAATTAATAATATAGATGAAGAAACATAGAATTAAATCTAGTATTTCCTTTCTTCTCTACATGTGGATTTATCTATTTCGGTCGTGTTTTTCCCTTTTGCTAAAAGATGAATCAAAGGGTCTATTTATAGGTTAGAAACCGTTGGAAGAGGAAAAGAATCAAAAACTAACCTTTTCTGGAATTTTTCAGGACGACGATCCGGATCGGATTTCGGCGATCCGGATTGCAGTAACGAGACAGAGAGTTTCCAGAAAAACAAAGGTTCGGGATCCGGATCGAAGTGCCTGATCCGGATCGTTCATACAATTCACCAAACACCAATGTTCGGGATCCGGATTGAAATGCCTGATCCGGATCGTTCATATATTACGGTAAAAACCAGTGTTCGGGATCCGGATCAAAAGAGACTACGATCCGGATTGAATTTGCGTATGAACTAACACCCTTCGGGATCCGAATCGGATTGTCTGATCTGGATCCTGAACATGTCCCATGTCCAGTTTTTGATTTTTATGCAATTAAAAATTCATCCAAGTGTTTCTACCAGATCCTTTTGAATAATTAGTTAAACATACCAGATCCTTTTGAATTCTTCTTTCTTGAGATTGAGTTATAAGATCCAACCTTCTTTATCTTCAATCTTCAAGACTTAACCGAATTCACGAAATACACCAACTCAAATTCCGTAACAATCTCCCCCTTTGGCGGTTTCGTGACAAAACACAAATCCACTTAAGAAAATTCAAAAAGATATTTTTGTTGATATCACCATACAACAAAAATTTACAATGAGATCCAAATAAAGATAGATACATGAGTTAAACTCCTAAAACAGACTCTAGACTTAGACATCTGTACTCTCTGCAAAAGAAATCATTCTTGACAAAAGAAATCGTTAGATACCTCAAGAATTTTATGTCATTCAAAAACCACACACAGAGATGAAGTTTATACTCATTTATACTTACCATGACATTTATACATTCAGATATGTAATTGGATCATAGTTAAAAAACCAACATATCTTCCATGCATTCAAAATCCAAATATCACAAAATTGTTAGTCAACATCAACTTGTTAGTTATATTACATGCCCAAATAGTTAATCGAATAATTAGTCGAGGCATGCATGCAATCACAAAAGAAAACCCAAAAGTTGAAGTTATACTTACCTTCATGGCTCACAACTGGTCAATCGATCATAGTTTCATTGTTTCTCTGGTCAATCGATCATAGTTTCATTATTTCTGTTCTAATATTCTCTCCCCCTTTTTGTCACAAAGTTAGCCAAGATTACAAAAATAATAAGGAGAGTTAAAAAGTTCAAAAACTAAAGAAAATTTAAGAACTAAAACTAACAACCCGCAAAAGAAAAGAAAAGTTAGAGTCTGAGGTTAGATCATCCCGAGTCAGAACTGGTGGGATTGCTACAATCCAACTTCTTCAAAATTGCTTTAAGCAATTTTGATATTGTGGAACACTTTCTTTTCATCTTGTGTTGCTCAGAGATAATCTGTTGGAGGTTTGTGGACAAACTGTCTTGTTCAGCAGACAATCTCCGCTGCTCTTGTCGAATGGAGGACCATACATTCGCTTTTGCAGTGTATCTCCAGGACGTTGAGGGATGCAGTGTAGATGCAGATGGTGCACTTTGACCTTCATTCCATGGAGATTCTCTAGGGAGAGAGCGAGCTCTGGTGAAGGGTTCATCAATCTGAATTCCAGTGCCCCGTGAATTCTTTCGCCTAGTGTACTGCTTGGTTGTTGAGGAAGATTTCGTCAGCTTTTTGCTCTTTAAGTACAACATGTTTTCTTTATCAACAGCTTGTTGTGCTTGTTTACAGATTTCCTCCCAATCTTCTTCATCTGATTCTGAATTATTTTGACACACTTTCCTTGTCTCTTCTTGACTTGATTCATCTTGTTCGTCTTTTATAGTCTTACGTGTGTGCACCATTGCAACCAGAAGCAAGATTATCCATGCAAACGCCATTGATGCAAGTGCTTAATAGGTTTAAAGTCCTGCGAACAACTACTCAAGAACACGAAAAAATTGTCAATTTTCAAATATTTGAAAGATTGTACCCAAACAATCATTATCATGTAGAGAGACTAAGAATCAAATTAGTTTTGCAAAAGGAATTTTAAAAATAGATCAATCGCATGATTTTCGAAAATTCCCATTATATGCCCTAAAACTGAATTTTTGAAATCGAAGGCCAAAAATCCGTTTATCATGAGAACACCTAGCATATAATCAAAACTAATCTACCCAGAGTTCTTATTTCAAAAGAAATTTGATCAAAAACTAAACCAAAACGAAAAAGATACAGAAATTTCATCACGTTTTGAGGAAGAATATGAAAAACTGTGAAAACCGAGATTTTGATCAATAGAACTTACTTAGAATCGAAGAACTTGAGTTTGTAAGCTTCCAAGACGGATGAATTCTAGAGAGAGAAGCTCTGGAGACTTGGAACAAAAGATTAAAGTAAAAAGAAATCAAACTCCTTTTGTTCTAAATAAAACCCTAGCCGCGATCCGGATCAGTTCGTGAATCCGATCCGGATCGGCTACCCGCAGAAAATACCTGCGTTCGGGATCCGGATCGGCTCCAACTTTTTCATTAGAAAAATTCAGAAAAATTCCACAAAATCCAGAAAAAGTATGTAAGCACTTTTGTGTATCAACTTTAAATGAAAATCATCGTTTCATACAACAAGAAATAGATTATGCCAAATCTATCAATAACATCCAACAAATGAAACGAAAATTTATAAAAATTAAATTCCTTAAAGTTGAACAACTTCAATTACATCTAACTTGATCTTATGAGTAATGCCTTTATCAAATCATCAATTTGGTAAAGAAAATGAAATATCAAGATCAATAGATGTCTGAAATCCCAGATAAGTTAGATAATATATTGTAACATGCATTTTATTTAATCAAACTTGAAAAACCTTGCTTGGTATACATATGGTAGCTGCACACAGTACTCGGACGACCGAGGTGGTACTCTTTCCTCCATGTGGTGGTAGTTTTCACACTCCTCATTGGGATGTAACTCTTTCCACATCTTTTGAGCATATTACATTTCTTTGACTCCCCCTCAATTGGCTATCAATTATTTAAGATATAAAGTATTCAACCAAATATTGATCTCGATTTCATACTCGACTAAATAGTCAAATAAGATAAAAACTATACCAAGAGATCATTGAGAGAGAAATTGACTTTGATCAAAACAAAGATGATTTAATTGACATAAATGATCATTGCATCAAATAAAATATTATGATATCTAAAGCATAATAAATTTCTAAACATATAAAAGGATGCAGTTAAAGTCAATAATACACATGCTCAATTAATGTTCTATGTCTAAGCATAGATAATGAACAAAAATACAAAAACAAAACCTAACCTAAGCAAAAGTTTCAAACAGAGGTTATTTCAAGGAAAGCATTCCAATTGCTTTACGCAAATGAATAAAACGTTTTTGATCCAAAGGTTTTGTTAAAATGTCAGCTAATTGATCTTCAGTTGAAATGTAGGAAATTTGAAGAATATTTGATTCAACTAGCTCTCTAAGAAAATGATATCTAAGTTTAATGTGTTTTGTTCTTGAGTGCAACACAGGGTTTTTTGAAATGTTTATAGCACTAGTGTTGTCACATAAAACAGTTACCGAAGTTGCTGAAATCCGGAAGTCGCTCAACACGCTTTTCATCCAAATGAGTTGAGTTGAACAACTACCCGTTGAGATATATTCCGCTTCGGCAGTCGAGAGTGCAATGCAGTTTTGCTTTTTACTATGCCATGCAACAAGACAATGGCCAAGATAAAAACATGCACCACTCGTACTTTTCCGATCATCCACTGATCCTGCCCAATCGGCATCTGAATATCCTATAATGTCAAGACTTGTTCCCATAGGATACCAAATTCCGAAGTTTACAGTTCCTTTGACGTACCGGAAGATCCGTTTCACCGCTTTCAGGTGATCCTCCTTCGGTGCTGACTGATATCTCGCACAGATCCCAACACTAAAGGATATGTCCGGGCGACTAGCTGTGAGGTAGAGTAGACTTCCAATCATACTTCGATAGAGTTTCTTGTCTACACTATCACTAAGAGATTCACTTCCTAATCCCTTATTGCTAGTTCCCATAGGAGTAGGAAAATCTTTAGAATCTTCTAATCCGAATTTCTATACCAACTCCTTTGCATACTTGGATTGACACAGATGGATGCCTTCACCATTTTGTTTCACTTGCAATCCAAGAAAGTATGTCAGTTCGCCCATCATAGACATCTCAAATTCGCTTTCCATGGTTTCTGCGAACTTAGAAGCATCATTATCCTTTGTTGCTCCAAATACAATGTCATCGACATAGATTTGTGCAATAATGAAGTTATCCTGATAATGCTTCACAAAGAGAGTCCTGTCTGCTCCCCCTCGAGTATAGCCCTTCTCCAAAAGGTGCTTTGTCAACCTTTCGTACCACGCTCGCGGTGCTTGTTTTAAACCGTAAAGAGTCTTTTTCAAACGAAAAACATGGTTAGGTAGTTTACAGTCTACAAAACCTTTCGGTTGAGCCACATAAACTTCCTCATTTAAAAACCCATTTAAAAACGCGCTCTTAACGTCCATTTGAAAGAGTTTTATTTTAAAGTGACAAGCAATAGCGAATAAGATACGAATGGACTCGAGTCTAGCTACAGGGGCGAACGTTTCATCAAAGTCTATACCTTCTATTTGAGAGTTGCCTTGAGCAACTAAACGTGCTTTGTTCATGATGATGGTACCATCCACATTTTTCTTGTTCTTGAAAATTCATTTAGTACCGATCACATTGTGTTACTTCGGAGGCGTCGTTAATTCCCAGACTTTGTTTCGTTCAAACTGATGGAGCTCTTCCTGCATTGCTTCAATCCAGTAGTCATCCTGAAGAGCTTCATCGACGTTCTTTGGTTCGATCGTGGAAACGTAACAAGCGAATCCACAAACCAACTGCCTCCGAGTTCTGACTCCTTCTTGTGGGTCTCCAATAATGTTTGATTCAGGATGATCCTTGGAGATGTGTAACGTTTGAGGTAATGGAGTACTCGGAGGTACATGAGATGATTCCTGCACATCAGATAAACTTGAAGAACCATTAGATGCATCATTAATATTGGAAGTATTATCATGAGAAGATGCATTTACAGGAGTATCATCATCAAGAGAGATATCAGGGGTAGATTTATCAGATGCAAAGTGGAAAGCTTCCTCTACTTTAACATTTATGGATTCTACAATCGTTTTAGATTCCAAGTTAAAGACCCGATATGCTCTACTATTTGTAGAATAACCCATGAAAATCCCTTCGTCACTTCGAGAGTCAAATTTTCCAAGATTTTCGCGGTCACGTAAAATGTAACACCAACTCCCAAAGATACGAAAATATTTGATGTTTGGTTTTCTACAAAACCATAGTTCATATGGTGTATTTAAAGTTCCTGGGCGCAAATAAACTCGATTAATAACATAGATTGCAGTGTTCACAGCTTCAGCCCAAAAATATAACGATAAATTCCGGCTATGAAGCATAACACGTGCCATCTCTTGTACAACCCTGTTTTTGCGCTCGACTACACCATTCTGTTGAGGTGTATAGGGTGCTGAGAATTCAAGTTTAATGCCATTGGAAGTGCAAAAATCAATGAATTTCGAATTTATGAATTCTCCACCTCTATCACTTCTAACACGAATGATCTTTTCATTCTTTTCAATCATAATACGAAGGCAAATCTCGTGAAAAGAATCAAAAGTATCAGCTTTCTCTTTTAAAAATGCTACCCATGAGTATCTAGAGAAATCATCAACCAATAAGAAAATATACCATTTACCTCCCAAGGATGGTTGACGTGTCGGCCCCATAAGATCCATATGCAATAATTCTAAGGGCCGATTAGTACCAACGTGGTTCAAGTTCTTGTGTACAGACCTGGATTGTTTTCCCTTTTGACAACCACCACACACAATGTTTTGTTTAAGTGAAAGTTTTGGAACCCCCTTGACCACGTCTTTGTTTGAAATTCTAGCAAGTTCCTTAAAATTTATGTGACCTAGCATTTCATGCCAAAGTGTTTCATTATTCAAAGAGGCTAAGTTACAATTTTCAGAAATTTTATTGGGAACAACATAACAATTGTTTTCAGATCTAACCCCCTTTAAGAAGAAAACATGGTCCTTATCAGTTACAATGCATTCAACAGATGAAAAATTAACTGAAAAACCATTGTCACAAAGTTGACTGATACTTATGAGGTTAGTCTTAAGGCCATCAACAAATAACACATTATTCAGAATCGGGCCATCTGGAATAGCTACTGTTCATTTTCCAACAATTTCGGAAGACTGACCGTCTCCGAAAACTACAAGTCCTCCGGAGATTTTCTCAAAATTTTGAAAGCAGTTTTTGTCACCGGTCATGTGACGGGAACAACCGCTATCCAGATACCAAGACTAATTATCATATGCATGGAAGGAAATATTTGTAACAAGACAAGGGAAGATTTCACCTTTGCATACCCAAACCTTTAGAGTTTTGGTGTATGTCGGAAATGATTGTGAAGTTGATACCTTTGGTGAAAGCGTCTTGTTTGATCTATCACTTTTCCTTGACGTCGTCGTCTTGTTTGATGAACTACCGAGGCTCTTTTCCTTCGAATAATTTGCATTTGATTTCTGAGGAATCACCCTTTTGGTAGTCGTTGCAAGAAGTGCTTGGGTTGAGCGTTTGGCTCCCATCTTGCAATTTCTCCTTATGTGCCCTGCAAAACCACAACGAAAACATACCTTGGTGCTTGACGATTCCGAAGAGGGGGAAGTAGGTTTGTTGTCGTTGTTTGTCGTCAATTCCAGTGTCGGAGGAGGAGATACCGACTGGGGCACAAAGACTGTCCCAACCGAACTAAAATTGTCTTCAGTTCGATTGTATCCGAAGCCAAATTTGTTTGATTGACCAAGACCAAGAAGCTTATCCAACTTACTCCTTCCTGATGAAAATCGCTGTAAGTCATCCTTGAGTTTGAGAATGGTCTCAGTCATTTCCAATTTTTCCTGTCGAGCCTCGCCGTTGAGCTTCAAGAAGTAATTCGCTTTGTTCACCATATCTACATAATTCTTCTCGAGTTGCTCATTGGACTCTTGAAGGGAAACATTTATTTTAATCAGATTATCCCTTTCCACTTCAAGAGCATTTGAGAGAGAAGATGCCCTTTTTGCTTCTTCTTCGAGATCCTGCAATCTCCCTCTCAAACTCTTGTTTTGCTTTGCCAGTTTCTTTGAATCCCTCAAAAGCTTATGGTAGGCAAGAGCAAAGTCTTCACCTTCTGAATTATCCGATTCATCGTCCGTTGCAATATTTTCAACATGGAGTTGGACAATGACTCGGATGTACTAGCTATTAAGCACATGAAGGGTGAAGATGTGGACGCATGGAACGTCGTTGCGTTATCTTCTTCATCACTTGACGATGACTCATTTGACGATGAGGTGTCATCCCAAGTGACGGCTTGCATCGCTTTCTTCTTTGACGGATTCTAATTGGAACACTCCGTTGAGATATGGCCGTACCCTCGGCACTTGAAGCATTGGACTTGTCCTTCTGAGCTTTTCTTATCCTTAGAAAAACCCTCTTGCTTTCTTGGTTTGTAACTTGAAGAACCTTTGCCTTTCTTCGACTTTACGAAGGATGGAGTTTTTCTTGAGTTACCCATTCGAAAGTTTCGGCGAAATCTTCTTGTCAAGAGAGCGAGCTGCTTCTCAAAGTCCTCCATAGATAGGTTTTCGTCATCGTCTGCGGAGGATGAATCCGCGTCTTCTTCTTTTGTTGTTTTCAATGCTAAACCTGAAGACTTAGAAGAGGATGCTTTTCCAGAAGAATAGTTAGTAGGAAATGTCATTTCATAAGTTTGTAATGAGCCAACTAATTCTTCTACACGGATTTCGTCCGGGTGTTTAATAGTTTCAATGGCCGCAACCTTGGATCGAAATCTTTCAGGAAGAGTTCTTAATATTTTTCTTACAACTTTAAATTTTGGAATCTTCTCTCCCAAGTTAGCACATGAGTTTACGATGTCTTGCAATCGTGTGTAATAGTCTGTGAACGATTCATTTTCTGCCATGAAAATAGAGTCAAACTTGCTCGTAAGCATTTGCAGTTTCTGAATCTTCACAAGGTTAGTTCCCTCATGCGTAACTTGAAGAACATCCCAGATTTCTTTCGCAGTCTCACATGCCGAGACGCGAGAGAACTCAGTTTGAGACAAAGCATTAAATAGAGCATTAATCCCTTTGCCAATGTAAGAAGAAAAATCTATCTCTTCCATGGTCCATTTCGACCTAGGTTTGATGGTGCGAACATCAGCAAGAATTTCAGTTGGATTAGACCATCCTAATTCAATTGATTGCCACACCCGTTCGTCGATGGAAATTAAAAAGGCTTTCATCCGTACTTTCCAGTAGGCATAATTTGTTCCATCGAAGAACGGGGGTCTGTTGATGTTTCCACCTTCAACCATTGTTTACAACCCTATTCCCGCTCCGATACCACTTGTTGGTTTATATATAATTGGATCTAAATAGGAGAAAAAAACACCTAGAGGGGGGTGAATAGGTGTAAACAATAAACACTCAAAAATCTTTGCGATATAAAACCTAATGCGGAAAAATAAATAACACGCAGATATTTTTACGTGGAAAACTCCAAACCGGAGTAAAAAACTACGAGACCGATAACACGGTGAAATCCACTAGAATTATAACACGTACAAAGGTGATATACCGTACTCACAGACGACTCAACCTTTTTCCATACGCTCCTAGTTGATCTTCTCCGCTCGCTCCGCAACGCTTCTCGAATCCACGATCTGCGTCCAACGCCGACTCCACGGCGTCCAACGTCGAGTCCACGACGTCCGACCGAATCCACGGTCTTCACCCAGTAGCACGTCTCGAATCCACGAACGTACATCGCTCCGAACCCACGAGAGCGGTAGCACATTGAATACACAAGGCCACGCGAGTCCACGCGCCGATTTTGGGGAAATCATTATTTTTGGGTGGTGAAGATCCGCCGAATACTTAGATTAGAAATAGATCGGAAATACCATCTAAGTATTCATTAATTTGATTCTACTCAAAATCTGAGTTTGGAAAACCTAGAATCAAATTAATAATATAGATGAAGAAACATAGAATTAAATCTAGTATTTCCTTTCTTCTCTATATGTGGATTTATCTATTTCGGTCGTGTTTTTCCCTTTTGCTAAAAGATGAATCAAAGGGTCTATTTATAGGTTAGAAACCGTTGGAAGAGGATAAGAATCAAAAACTAACCTTTTCTAGAATTTTTCAGGACGACGATCCGGATCGGATTTCGGCAATCCGGATTGCAGTAACGAGACAGAGAGTTTCCAGAAAAACAAAGGTTCGGGATCCGGATCGAAGTTCCTGATCTGGATCGTTCATACAATTCACCAAACACCAATGTTCGGGATCCGGATTGAAATGCCTGATCCGGATCGTTCATATATTACGGTAAAAACCAGTGTTCGGGATCCGGATCAAAAGAGGCTACGATCCGGATTGAATTTGCGTATGAACTAACACCCTTCGGGATCCGGATCGGATTGTCTGATCCGGATCCTGAACATGTCCCATGTCCAGTTTTTGTTTTTTATGCAATTAAAAATTCATCCAAGTGTTTCTACACTATAAGAAGTATTCGGATCACCAAAAATAATTAGTTAAACATACCTGATCCTTTTGAATTCTTCTTTCTTGAGATTGAGTTATAAGATCCAACCTTCTTTGTCTTCAATCTTCAAGACTTAACCGAATTCACGAAATCGCCAACTCAAATTCTGTAACAAAAGCTGGCACGAAAGGCGATCAAAATACTGATTCCCAAACTCACTGTCAAAAGTTCGAACCATCGACGACAATCCGAGTAAATTCCACCCAAGATGCTGAAAGCTATAGTTTCCACTGGTGCCGTATAGCAGAGACTGTAAACTGAAGCTGAACCCTTAATCTATCATATAGTATAGAACAGGAACGCTGAGTAACCAGAACTGATAGCCAAACAGGCATGGCCTACACCCAGGTATATCAATCAAAGCTGGAAATAATAGGCCTACCAAAAGGCTCAACTGTGGGATCCAAGCTTCCTACAAAACAGCGGTTCGTCCTACCACAATACTCATAGGGTTGGACTGATGAAGCGCGGACCGAAGGTAAACCCACGGTAATTCCACAGCCACTAAGGGAGCCTCACTATAACACGCAAATCCATCTCCCAACACTGGAAGTACTAGCATTGGCGCTGGCATCAGTCTCATTATCCATCCGCCAAGCTCTCCCGGCACTGCCCAGTCCAAGAAGCTCCTCACATCGACAATAATTGTCGATCTCGGCCAATTCCCAATTAGCATCCATATTGGCCGGATTTCCACCGTCGCTCCTACGGCTGGAACAAAGTGACCCAAGAAGGTATGCTTCTGAAGCTACAACTTGTACCTCAATAACTTGGCATACAGCTTCATCCACATGGGCATGGTAGCACATCCACAAGTGCTCCACGTACTCCAAGTCGCTCTGGGAGTAAATCATAATATCCTTGGGGAACACCACTCCCAATCCGTCCAAGTACAACTGGGACATACAATTCCTCAAATCTTCGAGACAACAGGGCATTAATTATTCCATTTGGCCTCACTATGAGCTCATAATGCCCCTACCGTGTCCTGAACGCCATCTAGGCAAAGTCCTCGGCTGTCTGATTCCAAGTAGGTACACGCATCACAAACAAACAACTGACGGAGTATAACTCCATCAAAAAGGTCCTAAATAATATCCGGACCTGCCTATGTTCAAACCACAAGGGAACCCTCACCGTCGTGTATCAACGACGAGGCATCACCACCGTGTACCAACGGCGTGGCACTAGGTCAAGCAGACCCTCAATCCATCAGATCCCTGCACCTGTGCCATCAACTCTCCCAGTTCTTACAGATAATATCCATGAGGTGCTATTGCGGTTGGCGCGGTTTCCAGAACCACGTCAGTCGCAATCTCAATCTCCCTAACTGGCGGCATAATCATCGGCTCGAGTGGACTCACACCCGGGATCTCGCAGCGATAGAAATATCCTTTAGTCCCGGTGCCGCCATAAGCTCCTCTCACACTGTCGCTATAACCTGTGTGCTCGAACAGTCTCAAGATAACAAGCCTCCTTTTGTCTGCCTCGTAGAAGGTCACAGTCATCACTCTCCACACTTAATCATTCAGTGGTACTGTGGCAACCAATCCCAAGCACTGGGTCAAAACACCGAACTGCCACCCATACTAATAGGTTTGCTGGTATAACTCATGGTCTCAACGGCATTGGACATAATCCACAGGCATCCCCCACATGCACAATACTACAGGAACCTGTATCTCTAGTGCACGTGGTAACAAATCCGCCTCTTGTCCAGGCCGGAATACGAAGTGCACTAACTCCGCCTGCTGTGATGAAATCACACCTGCAACAACCCGTGTAATAGCATAGAATTTTGTAACACTTTGTACCTCCTGCTAATAAAGTTTCCGTTTAAAGTAACTAATGTAACGGGTTTACTTAAGTCGTTAATTTGGAAGGGCGGGTATTTTTCTGCGATAGAGCTCGGGAAACGGAGAACGGCAGTGCGATCGGATCCGGATTCCGACTTACGGAACTCCCGGAAAGGGGTAGAAAGTGATCGAAATGGCCAGGGGGTGCATCGAAATCCGCGTAAGTGATTTAGCACGCTTTCCGAGGAAAAAGAGGGATTTATCTTTAAAGAATTATCCCGAAGGATCTTATTGAGGAATTAATTAATTGAGGAATTAATTAATTGAGGAATTAATTAACTGAGGAATTAATTAATTGAGGAATTAATTAATTGAGAAATTATCTCTAAGGAATTATCTCCAATGATTAATTAAATAATTAATTAATTAGAGATGGGAATCCGACGTATGGATTCTCCGGAATAGGGTTTTGAGGATCGCGGTAACCGTAGTGTGCATCGAAATCCGTGCAAAAGATCGGGCACGCTTTTCGAAGAGATAAGGAATTATCTCTTATGACTTAATAATTATTAACTAATTATTAATATCCGGATGTGGGTTTAATGTACGTACAAATTATCTCTTTCCGGATAGAAAAAAAAAAAGAAACCCTAACCGAAGAGAAAAAAAAGAAAGAAAGAAAAGGTGAAACCCTAACCGAAAAAGAAAAGAAAAGAGAAGGCGAAACCCTAATCGGAAAGAAACGGTGGGAGAAAAGGAGAAGACGAAAGGACATAGATCCTCCCGACGAGCGTGACGAAGCCGGGAGCGTGATCGGATTACCGTCTCCGGCGATTAGAGGTAAGCTAGATTTATGTTTGTGTGGTTCGCTCGGTTTTTGGGTTTCGATCGTTTTCACGGGGTCTTAGGAGGAGTCGTCGCTACCCTAGGCGTCCTCGCCGCGGAGCCCTAGGGCATCACTGCCACAACCGGGATGCGCGCCGCGCGGGGACGGTGCCCGCACGGTCGTAACAAATGCCGCGCGGGACCAAGGTTCCGCGTGGCCGAGGCTAGGGTAAGCGCCGCGCGGGGCCGGTGCCCACGAGGCCGCGACAAGAGCCGCGCGGGGCTCATGCCCGCACGGCCGCGGCTGCATGCCGCGCGGGCGGGCGCCCGCGCGGCGGCGGCAGCGCGGGCCGCGCGGGGCACATGCCCGCGCGGCCGCGGCTGCGTGCCGCGCGGGCGGGCGCCCGAGCGGGCGGGCGCCCGCGAGGCGGCGGCAGCGCATGGCCCCACGCGGCCGCGGCTGCGTGCCGCGCGGGCAGGTGCCGCGCGGCGGCTGCAGCGCATGCCGCGCGGGGATCATGCCCGCGCGGCTGCGGCTGCGGCTGCGTGCCGCGCGGGCAGGTACCGCGCGGCGGTGGCAGCGGAGCGCGCCGCGCAGGGCTATGCCCGCGCGGCTGCAATTGATGCCACGGCAAGTGCCGCGCGAGGCCAGTGCCCGCGCGGCCGCGGCTTGCGCTGTGCGAGGCTAAGACCGCACGGTTGCGGAGTGTGCCGCGCGAGGTTGGTGCCCGCACGGTCGCGGCTTGCGCCGCGTGGGGCTGGGGCTCGCGCGGTCGCAGCAAGTGTCGCGCGGGGCAGGGGCCCGCGCGGTCGCACGGCCGCAACGCCGCAGGGAAAGAGTGGCGGCCGCGTTGCTCGACGCACGCGGGCAACACCGCCAGGTCTAGTGGTCATTAGTGTTTTCGAGCTTTTAGACTTGGTTTGCCTATTGTTATTTTTCTGATCTGACCGCGGCACTTTTGGGGACTACTTCTAGGTCCGGGCGTCGACAGAGAGCAAGGTTCGGTCTCCGGAACGCTGTTCTCGCACAATCAAGGTGGGTAGGTGTTGGTTATTACCGGTGTGGTGTCGTTTCCGAATACTCGTTTGATAAAGTAGATATGTTGATAGTTTGACTAACCCCATAGCATGTGAATCCGCTTTATTATGGCAATCAAAGAGGCTGCGGTCGCAGGTGCGGTATACTATTCTGACTGAAGCGGCTGAGGTCGCATGGCAATAAATACACTCATATTGCTTACACGCACACCGGCAGTTTGGCCACTACTCAGGGTGTATTTTTCCGGAAAGATGGTAAGTCATTACCCGTGTACCCCACAAGGAGAGGTTAGTGGAGACCCCTCATGGAGAGGCGACTGCTACTTGGGCAGTGGAGGGGTTGGAGGCACCAAGAAGATGAGTACGGTATTGGGGTTGGGGCCCAAAACATTCTGAAAGCTGGGGTAGGTGCCCAGCGAGATTTCGACAGGGATTTAGCATTACATGAGAGGGGGAGGGGAAAAGTAAATGCTCCGGTGGTTCGGTGTGTTCTTTCTGTTTTTGCATTTACAAATATATCTTTCTACTTTATCAGTCACTGACAACCCACACTGTGACAGGTTCGAGTAGGGGTCGAGTTCGGGACGACGGTGAGGCATCGGTTAGAGGACCCTAGCCATGAGGGCTAGTAAACGATACGTCATTTTATTTACTTTCGGTTATTTAATTACTGCGGTTAGTTAAACTGTGATACATTGACTGTGGTCTCTGATGGATGTTGGAATGGTGATTTCCTATAAACTAATTGGTAAATGTTAGGATGTGTAATTGCGGCTGATTTCCAAATGCAAACCCAGTTTCAAAAGTGATTTCCAAAGCGGGTGCCATGTGGGCACCGATTTTAAAACCCGTGGATTTATCCTTTCAAGTTAAAGTCCGCTCAAAGAGTTTGCGAAAACGTTTTAGAAAACTAGGTGTCGAGTGGGCACCGATTTTCAAAACCCATGGGTTTATGCTATAGTCTTATAAGATAGCAGTGATGGTATGATTTGATATATTCTCTCCTCTTGATTGTCATGATTGGAATGGTTAAAGTATTTGACTTGTTGGGAACGCCGTGCATATACAAAGGAGGCTCCGCCCGTTTGGGGAGTGAATTTGTATATGCGGCGGGTCTGATACGCGCCGGAGGCATGGATCAATTAAATGTTTTAGAAAAAAAAATGGATACGTTTTCCGCTCTGTTAGATCCTCCGGGGCGTGACAGATTTTATGGTATCAGAGAAAACAACTTTAACCAAGGTGATCATGACCAACATCCACAGAATGTATTATCACGAGTGACTAACCAAGTTGATAACCAAAGTATAGGTGTGTCACGTATTAGCGTGAGCGCGGGGAAAAAGGGGATAGAGTCCCAGTGTTTGTAGATCAAGGTGCTAGACCAATTAAGTCTAGGACTAACTTGGTTTCTTTGTATGCACGGTTAATGGCCCGAAACCGCTCTTCAATCGATGGTGCAGAAGAGGATGCGACGGTTCCGGCAACAGTGGAGAATCGGCTACTCCAACAACGGATTACACGACATGGCTTAGCTCTTTCTTTTTTTTTAGGAAAGACGAACCCCACACGGCTCGCCTTCACAAGGAAGGTCTACATAGCGACACTATTCGGGTAATACCGACGGTGGGTTTACCTGCTTACCGAGAAGTGATCGACAGGACCACTGTGGTGGGGCGGGAATTGGCCGTTTCACGCTCCTGGCAGAAGAATCATGATCCTGCCGGGGGCCGAAACGACCCAAGCCATAACCCGGGAATGACTTTCCCAACGGGAGCCGACCACCCCAGTATCCGAAGACACCGCAAGGAACCTGAAACACATCAGACAAGGGAATCGATACGTTATGGAGTATCGACAAGAATATGTAAGGTTGGCCAATTGTGTTTCCTTTGTTACAAGGGAAGAAGCTCACAAAGCCCGCCTCTTCGTAGACGGATTGCGGAGCAATATTTTCGAAGTTGTGCAAGCGGTGGGACTTCACACCTTCCAGAAAGTGGTGGATAGGGCCACCCTAGTGGAGCGCGGATTCGTGGTGACGCGCGCCCGACGAGAAGACTCGGAGTACAACAAGGACAAGAAACGTCCCCAGCCCTTCTTCGGAGGGGGATTTTCTAGCAGGGACCGGCCTTACATCATCTACAGAGGAGCACCCCGGGGGATTATTCGTTTTTGGAAGCACAACCATTGCTTCTGATGTGACAAACTGGGACAGATCCGCTTTAACTGCCCCGAACCCGGGAACAAATCTTCGGAGTCGCGACGCGGATGAGAGGTCTTATGCGACGACACGACAAAGGACGCACTACCCGAGGGAAGTAGTAGCAAGAAAGACCCCTTACGAAGAGTAATGTTGGTCTTGACCCCAGGAGAACCCTTAGAAGTAAATACTTTGTACCTTCCTGCCCAATAAGGATGCGAAGACTTAGTTGTCTTTGGTGTTGGCCATTTATTTATGGGTCAAATAGGTCCAACTTCCTGCCTTGAGACAATAGGCCCTGGGGACTAGTAAGTTGAATTGGGTGAGCCCAATAAGTTGAGTGGGCTGCGGTCCACAATAGACCTAACGGCAAGAGGCCCAACCATAGACCCAACGACCAGGTGGGTTGAGTCCGGTCGAGGTCTGTGGCGCTGTGTATGTACGCTTTAAGGGAATCTGTTGCGTACCTCTAAAAGCTCGAGCTTTTGGGGTTGATGGTTAGCACCCACGATCCGACACCCGTGGCTTAGGGGTGTCACTGCTAAGAGAATTCGAGGGGATACTCGGAAGGGATGGGCTTACCGAGTAGCAGGTGCTAGCCGATTGCGAGAAACCAAGCGTGCCATCGTGGGGCACACCCGTTCTATTCGTACGGAAGAAGGACGGGAGACTACGATTGTACATCGACAATCGGGGAATGGACAATGTCATAGTAAAGGACCATACCCTCGCCTCGGATGGAGGACCTATTCGACCAACTACCAGGAGCGACGGCGTCTTCAAAGATTGATCTGCTGTCCGGCTATCGCCAGGTTAGAGTCCGGAGAGATGACATACCGAAATAGTCCTTCGAACTCGGTATGGTCATTACAAGTATACGGTTATACCGTTAGGACTCATTGTCGCTCCAGCGGTGTTCATGAAAGTGATGAACAGGATCATGGAACCTTTCTTAGACCAGTTTGTAGTGGTCTTTATAGATGACATCCCGATCTACGCTCGCACGGATAAAATGCACGAGGAACAGTTGTGAGTGATCCTCCATACCCTCCGGTACCAGAAAGTGTATGCCAAACTCAAAAGGGGTGAGTTCTGGCTCCACGAGGTAGACTTGTTGGGACACATAGTCTCAGTGTCGGGAATAGTGGAGGACCCGACGAAGATAGAATCCGTGACCGACTGGGCTCGCCCGACCACGGTGACAGAAATCGGAGGTTTCCTCGGGCTAGCAGGATACTACCGACGCTTCGTGGAAGGCTTTTCAAAGATAGCCACTCCCCTCACTCGACTAACCCGAAAAGGGGAGAAATTCGTCTGGACGGCTTAATGCCAGAAAAGCTTCGAGGAGCTTAAGGACAGACTCACGCGGACACCGGTACTCACGTTGCCACAGCCCGGTGAGGATTACGAGATCTACTGTGATGCATCTCGAGGTGGACTGGGAAGCGTGTTGATGCAACAGGGGAAAGTCATCGCATACGCATCAAGACAGCTCAAGGATTATGAGCGGAACTATCCTACACACGACTTGGAGCTTGTGGCAGTCGTGTTTGCGTTAAAGCTCTGGAGGCACTACCTCTACGGGGCGCACTGTAATGTGTACTCCGACCACCAGAGCCTCAAATACTTGTTTACGCAAAAGGAGTTAAACTTACAGCAACGGCGGTGGTTGGAACTACTGAAGGACTACGATTTGTCCATCCATTACCACCCCGGAAAGGCAAACGTGGTGGCCGATGCCTTGAGCCAGAAAGGACAGGCGGGGGAGACGACACTGAGCGCCCTTACCCAACAGGATCGGCTAATTGCACAATTCTCGCAACTGAGATTGGAGGTAGTGCCAGCAGGAGCAGTTGCGATATTTATGTCCTTGGAAATAAAGCCTACGCTGATAGAGAGGATTGCAGAAGGCCAAACGACGGACTCACAACTACAGCAGGTGCGGGACAGGTCATCCTCGGAACCAGGTGGGGATTTTGTGATCGGCGCTGATGACGTGCTGAGGTTCCGGGACGAGTCTGCGTGCCTGAAGTACCGGAATTAAGGAAAGAAATTCTGGCAGAAGCGCATAACGCCCCCTACACTGCGCATCCCGGAGGTACAAAAATGTATAGAGACCTGAGACAGACCTTTTGGTGGCCTAAATTGAAGAGTTATGTGGCGCAATTCGTGGCGCGATGTTCAGTGCACCAACAAGTGAAAGCAAAACATCAGCGACCGGCGGGAAAACTACAACCGTTACCCATACCGGAGTGGAAATGGGAATGGATTACCATGGATTTTGTGACCGGTTTTCCGCGATCGCAACAAGGACATGACGCGATATGGGTCGTTGTGGACCGTTTGACGAAATCGGCCCACTTTATACCGATTCACACAACATGGAGTAGAGATCGGCTGGCGCAAACTTATATCGACGAGGTGGTGAGGTTGCATGGGGTACCGTCATCCATAACCTCGGACAGGGACACACGCTTCGTGTCAAACTTCTGGCAGAGTCTGCAATAGGCACTGGGAAGCAAGCTGCAGTTTAGCACGGCTTTTCACCCGCAGACTGACGGGCAGTCGGAGCGAGTGATCCAGATTCTCGAGGATATGCTTCGAGCTTGTGTGCTAGACTTGGGGGAGGGATGGTCGCGTTACCTACCCCTCGTGGAATTTGCCTACAATAATAGCTATCAAGCGAGTATTCAGATGGCTCCGTACGAAGCCTTGTACGGACGCCGGTGTCGATCGCCCATTTGCTGGGATGATTTGGGAGAGCGAAAACTCTTGGGGCCAGACGTCGTAGAGGAAACGGAAGCAAAGGTGTGCCTTATCAGGCAGCGATTGTTGACCGCCCAGAGCCGACAGAAAAGTTACGCAGACCAGAGGCGACGGGAATTGGAATTTGCGGTAGGGGATCATGTGTTGCTACGCGTGTCACCGTCTAAGGGGACAAGACGGTTCGACATAAGAGGGAAGTTGAGCCCATGGTATGTGGGATCGTTCGAGATCTTGGAGCGCGTGGGTCCGGTGGCATACCGGTTGGCCTTACCGCCAAATCTTGAACAGGTGCATAATGTGTTTCATGTCTCGATGCTCCGGAAGTACCTCCCCGACCCGTCGCACGTCCTCAACGCTCCGGCCGTCGAACTGCTGGAAGACTTGAGCTTCGAAGAAACGCCGATGCGGATCTTGGCAAGAGAAGAAAAGAACCTTCGAAACCGGACGATCCCCTATGTAAAGGTGCAATGGAGTAACCACGAGGAGCGCGAGGCGACGTGGGAACTTGAAACGAAAATGAGAGAGTGTTACCTCGAGTTATTTAGCGAGGGTTGAGGTTAAGTTTCGAGAACGAAACTTCTTTTAAGAGGTGAGCGGTGTAATAGCATAGAATTTTGTAACACTTTGTACCTCCTGCTAATAAAGTTTCTGTTTAAAGTAACTAATGTAACGGGTTTACTTAAGTCGTTAATTTAGAAGTGCGGGTATTTTTCTGCGATAGAGCTCGGGAAACGGAGAACGGCAGTGCGATCGAATCCGGATTCCGACTTACGGAACTCCCGGAAAGGGGTAGAAAGTGATCGCAATGGCCAGGGGGTGCATCAAAATCCGCGTAAGTGATTTGGGACGCTTTCCGAGGAAAAAGAGAGATTTATCTTTAAAGAATTATCCCGAAGGATCTTATTGAGGAATTAATTAATTAAGGAATTAATTAATTGAGGAATTAATTAACTGATGAATTAATTAATTGAGGAATTAATTAATTGAGGAATTATCTCTAAGGAATTATCTCCAATGATTAATTAAATAATTAATTAATTAGAGATGGGAATCCGACGTATGGATTCTCCGGAATAGGGTTTTGAGGATCGCGGTAACCGTAGTGTGCATCGGAATCCGTGCAAAAGATCGGGCATGCTTTTCGAAGAGATAAGGAATTATCTCTTATGACTTAATAATTATTAACTAATTATTAATATGCGGATGTGGGTTTAATGTACGTACAAATTATCTCTTTCCGGATAGAAAAAAAAAAGAAACCCTAACCGGAGAGAAAAGAAAGAAAGAAAGAAAGAAAATGTGAAACCCTAACCGAAAAAGAAAAGAAAAGAGAAGGCGAAACCCTAATCGGAAAGAAACGGTGGGAGAGAAGGAGAAGACGAAAGGACCTAGATCCTCCCGACGAGCGAGACGAAGCCGGGAGCGTGATCGGATTACCGTCTCCGGCGATTAGAGGTAAGCTAGATTTATGTTTGTGTGGTTCGCTCCGTTTTTGGGTTTCGATCGTTTTCACGGGGTCTTAGGAGGAGTCGTCGCTACCCTAGGCGTCGTCGCCGTGGAGCCCTAGTGCATCACCGCCGCAACCGGGATGCGCGCCGCGCGGGGACGGTGCCCGCACGGTCACAACAAATGTCGCGCGGGACCAAGGTTCCGCGTGGCCGAGGCTAGGGTAAGCGCCGCGCGGGCCGGTGCCCGCACGGCCGCGACAAGTGCCGCGCGGGGCTCATGCCCGCGCGGCCGCAGCTGCATGCCGCGCGAGTGGGTGCCCGCGCGGCGGCGGAAGCGCGCGCCGCGCGGGGCACATGCCCGCGCGGGCGGTTGCCCGCGCAGCGGCGGCAGCGCGCGCCGCGCGGGGCACATGCCCGCACGGCCGCGGCTGCGTGCCGCACGGGCGGGCGCCCGCGCGGCGGAGGCAGCGCGCGCCGCGCGGGGCTCATGCCCGCGCGGCCGCAGCTGCGTGCCGCGCAGGCAGGTGCCGCGCGGCGGCGGCACCGGAGCGCGCCGCGCAGGGCCATGCCCGCGCAGCTGCAATTGATTCCACGGCAAGTGCCGCGTAGGGCACCGCGGCTTGCGCTGTGTGAGGCTAAGACCGCACGGTTGCGAAGTGTGCTGCGCGGGGTTGGTGCCCGCACGGTCGCGGCTTGCGCCGCGTGGGGCTGGGGCCCGCGCTGTCGCATGGCCGCAACGCCGCAGGGAAGGAGTGGCGGCCGCGTTGCTCGACGCATGCGGGCAACACCGCCAGGTCTAGTGGTCATTAGTGTTTTCGAGCTTTTAGACTTGGTTTGCCTATTGTAATTTTTCTGATCTGACCGCTGCACTTTTGGGGACTACTTCTAGGTCCGGGCGTCGACAGGGAGCAAGGTTCGGTCTCCGGAACGCTGTTCTCACACAATCAAGGTGGGTAGGTGTTGGTTATTACCGGTGTGGTGTCGTTTCGGAATACTCGTTTGATAAAGTAGATATGTTGATAGTTTGACTAACCCCATAGCATGTGAATCCCTTTTATTATGGCAATCAAAGCGGCTGCGGTCGCAGGTGCAGTATACTATTCTGACTGAAGCGGCTGAGGTCGCAAGGCAATAAATACACTAATTTTTCTTACCCGCACACCGGCAGTTTGGCCACTGCTCAGGGTGTATTTTTTTGAAAAGATGGTAAGTCATTACCCGTGTACCCCACAAGGGGAGGTTAGTGGGGACCCCTCAAGGAGAGGCGACTGCTACTTGGGCAGTGGAGGGGTTGGAGGCACCAAGAAGATGAGTACGGTATTGGGGTTGGGGCCAAAAACATTCTGAAAGCTGGGGTAGGTGCCCAGCGAGATTTCGACAGGGATTTAGCATTACATGAGAGGGGGAGGGGAAAAGTAAATGCTCCGGTGGTTCGGTGTGTTCTTTCTGTTTTTGCATTTACAAATATATCTTTCTACTTTATCAGTCACTGACAACCCACACTGTGACAGGTTCGAGTAGGGGTCGAGTTCGGGACGACGGTGAGGCATCAGTTAGAGGACCCTAGCCATGAGGGCTAGTAAACGATACGTCATTTTATTTACTTTCGGTTATTTAATTACTGCGGTTAGTTAAACTGTGATACATTGACTGTGGTCTCTGATGGATGTTGGAATGGTGATTTCCTATAAACTAATTGGTAAATGTTAGGATGTGTAATTGCGGCTGATTTCCAAATGCAAACCCGGTTTCAAAAGTGATTTCCAAAGCGGGTGCCGTGTGGGCACCGATTTTAAAACCCGTGGATTTATCCTTTCAAGTTAAAGGCCGCTCAAAGAGTTTGCGAAAACGTTTTAGAAAATTGGGTGTCGAGTGGGCTCCGATTTTCAAAACCCATGGGTTTATGCTATAGTCTTATAAGATAGCGGTGATGGTATGATTTGATATATTCTCTCCTCTTGATTGTCATGATTGGAATGGTTAAAGTATTTGACTTGTTGGGAACGCCGTGCATATACAAAGGAGGCTCCGCCCATTTGGGGAGTGAATTTGTATATGCGGCGGGTCTGATACGCGCCGGAGGCATGGATCAATTAAATGTTTTAGAAAAAAAAATGGGTACGTTTTTCGCTCTGTTAGATCCTCCGGGGCGTGACAACCCGATCCACTGCCGTGGCACCCTCCAACCAGGCGGCACAAACTCATCCACACGATGCAAGCGGTTGTCGCTCCGTCTGCCAGAAAACATCCAAACCAATCACAAAGGGAGCACGACCTCTGTCTCTGCTTACACTGAGGCGACCAATATGATCCTCCGCAGATAACAAATCCACACTACCGTTGCGCCACTCTGATAAAGACACTAATGCTGCCATCGGGGTCTACCCAATCTCTGGCGTCTTGGGAACCTGTTATCCTGGAAAAAGAAATCAGAAATGCCTCAGCCGATCGATCTGTCCTCCTTCACCCGGCGCCAAGCGCCAAAATCCATAACTTGCCTCTGGCGGCGGATCCCTATCCAAAGGAACTGCAGCGCCAGCTCCAAACACAACGCCTATTCCATCGAGGCATCCAAAATCTATACAAGAGGGACCGAATAAACTGAAAGGTATCCTAGCGCAATCCACTTCCAGTCACACATATCCTATGCGCCTCGTCCCTCGAACTTGAAGCGCGAAGTTAAGCAACTGCGTAAACCCTTGGCACAAGGAGGCTCTCAAATAGTCTCTCCAATACCACCAACCATGTATCTGCCTCCAAAGGCTCCAACTCAATTCCATGAATCGGGGTGGTTCATCTGCCAAAACTAGCCCCATCGATCGATGATGTCCACAGCTCATCTGCTGTCAGCTATCCACCCTGCCTCGGCACTAAACATTGGCACAGAGGGGGCCACTTGCTCCATCGGCACCACAAAATCACTGCCGCTAAGGATACTGCAACAGGTGATCCCAGAAGGAAAGCACTGTCGAGCTGCCCGCTGCTCCGACAACTCTGTCACACAAATCAGCTGCTCACTCTGCTGCTGATATGCCTCAGACGATCCTGTCATCTGGGTCCGGAGCTCTCTGACCTCAATCCGGGTATCCGGCCCAAAAACCAACCACTCAAGCTCAACTGCTATGACAGGATGCACACGGGTCAACACCCAGCGTCGGGGAGACACCGCTCGCCACGACGAAACCACAAAACAGCACACAACAGCGCTCGACCCAATCCAGCGAAAGTCTAAAGCATGTCACCCGTTCCACAGCATTATGTTGTCTGCAGCCAACATAATTGTTGGGTTATGTATAATTGGATCTAAATAGAGGAAAAAACACCTAGAGGGGGGTGAATAGGTGTAAACAATAAACACTCAAAAATCTTTGCGATATAAAACCCAATGCGGAAAAAATAAATAACACGCAGAGATTTTTACGTGGAAAACTCCAAACCGGAGTAAAAAACCACGGGACCGATAACACGGTGAAATCCACTAGAATTAAACACGTACAAGGTGATATACCATACTCACAGACGACTCAACCTTTTCCATACGCTCCTAGTTGATCTTCTCCGCTCGCTCCACGACGCTTCTCGAATCCACGATCTGCGTCCAACGCCGAATCCACGGCGTCCAACGTCGAGTCCACGACGTTCGACCGAATCCACGGTCTTCACCCAGTAGCACGCTTCGAATCCACGAACGTACCTCGCTCCGAATCCACGAGAGCGGTAGCACCTTGAATCCACAAGGCCACGCGAGTCCACGCGCCGATTTGGGATAAATCGTTATTTTTTGGGTGGTGATGATCCGCCGAATACTTAGATTAGAAATAGATCGGAAATACCATCTAAGTATTCATTGATTTGATTCTACTCAAAATGTGAGTATGAAAACCTAGAATCAAATCAATCAATATAGATGAAGAAACATAAGATTAAATCTCTTGATTTCCTTTCTTCTCTATATGTGGATCTTAGGCCGTATATAGGATGACGGCTTTTTGGATTAGCGGCTTACCCTAGAAAAAAGAATCATAGGGTCTATTTATAGGTTAGAAACCCTTGGAAAAAGATAAGAATCAAAAACTATCCTTTTCTGGAATTTTACATGACGACGATCCGGATCGGAGTTCGGCGATCCGGATTGCAGTAGCGAGAAAAATAGTTTCCAGAAAAATGAAGGTTCGGGATCCGGATCGAAGTGCCTGATCCGGATCGTTCATACAGTTTCACCAAATACCAACGTTCGGGATCCGGATTGGAAAGCCTGATCCGGATCGTTCATAAATCATGGTAAAACCAGTGTTCGGGATCCGGATCAAAGAAGGCTACGATCCAGATTGAACTGGTGTATGAACGAACACCCTTCGGGATCCGGATTGCAAAGTCTGATCCGGATCCTGAACATGTCCCATGTCCAGTTTTTGATATTTATGCAATTACAAGTTCATCCAAGTGTTTCTACACTATAAGAAGTATTCGGATCACCAAAGATATTAAGTTAGACATACCTGATCCTTTTGAATTCTTCTTTCTTGAGATTGAGTTATATGTGTCACGCCCCGGGGGTCGAACTGCGCCCCGGGCTCGCCAACAGATCCGCCGTCTGTACGGAAACTGCCGTACAGACGAAGCGTCTAACCTGCAAAAGAGATCTATAGCTAACAAGTATCAGAGCTGAAAGGAAGCTGAAACACTAAGCGGTGAAAAGTCCAAGTACATCAGTCCACTAGCACCCCCAACATAAGTACAAAAGTGGAAACTGAAAAGTACAAGAGACACTACACCGACACCACCGACTCGGGTAGGAGCTAGCCAGCCACGCGCAAACCTCGGTCAGAAAGCTCCGAATGAGCCAAACCTGGAACGGTCGCCTCAGGAACACCTGTCATCACAGCGGGTGTGAGATCTACTGCAACAGTCAGATCTCAGTGGGCACCAAAGCTAACCCCACGGTACACCCACTCAGTCTGCTGGAGACAAAAACACAAATAGATAGATAGATAGATAGATAGATAGATAGATAACTGGAAATGAATCTATCGCTACATGTCTCAATGCAATGCTGGAAGTAAGTTCTCAGTCTCTCTCACGGGAGGCCTGGAAACTACGAACGTCTGCGCCCCCTACAGCCCTTATCAAACAAGAACATGCTGTAGGCTTAGGCGCCCATAGTTTCCGCCCCCGCACTGGGACTGCTAGAACTCTACAAGACACTAGAAGGTCACCACAATCCCTTCTAGTAACCGCCTGGTGACTCGGCCAGGGCATAACTATCTATCTGGTAACTCAGCCAGTGATATCTACACATCTGGTAACTCAGCCAGTGATTTATACCCATCTGGTAACTCTGCCAGTGGTATCTACTCATCTGGTAACTCGGCCAGTGATTTATACCCATCTGGTAACTCCGCCAGTGGTATCTACTCATCTGGTAACTCAGCCAGTGATTTATACCCATCTGGTAACTCCGCCAGTGGTATCTACTCATCTGGTAACTCAGCCAGTGATTTATACCCATCTGGTAACTCCGCCAGTGGTATCTGCTCATCTGGTAACTCGACCAGTGATTTATACCCCTCTGGTAACTCCGCCAGTGGTATCTACTCATCTGGTAACTCGGCCAGTGATTTATACCCATCTGGTAACTCCGCCAGTGGTATCTACTCATCTGGTAACTCGGCCAGTGATTTATACCCCTCTGGTAACTCCGCCAGTGGTATCTACTCATCTGGTAACTCAGCCAGTGATTTATACCCATCTGGTCTCGTATACTCTAACGATGCGACTAACACTCGTGTCCAAGTCGGAAACGGCAACCCTCGACTTGCACGACTGTTCCGCAAATACCTGATAGTAAGGATACGATACCATTGCATTCGGAAGCATAAAAGGGCATTCCGTAGTTCATTGGGAGAAACCAACCCACCTGCGATCCATCCGCGAAAACCGTGCGCCAAACGGAGGGCGCGATGCGATCCCGCAGCTCCACGCGGCAAAACACGCGCCACCGGCCACGTGAGAAGCTAACACTATGCCACAACTGCGAGATAAGAAGAGGGACCGGGATCAGAAAACATGCGGCTAAAACCGCGCTCACAAAGGCGAAAGAAACCCATCCGGCGACGAGAAATGCCGCGCGTCGCGCGGGAAAACCATCGCGCACACACGCCGCGGCGCGTCGCCGAGTCGCAGCCTGCGCGGCCAATGCGGCGCAGCTGCACGGCCCCCAAAACCCAGCCGCGCGGCGCTGGCCCAGCCGCCCGCGCGGCGCCCAGCAAGCCCGTGCGGCACAAGGCCGCCCGCGCGGGGCCCCTGCAGGGCCGCGCGCCCACGGGCGCGGCATGCAGGCCCGCGCGGCACAAGGCCGCCCGCGCGGGGCCCCTGCAGGGCCGCGCGCCCACGGGCGCGGCCTGCAGGCCCGCGCGGCACAAGGCCGCCCGCGCGGGGCCCCTGCAGCGCCGCGCGCCCAAGGGCGCGGCCTGCAGGCCCGCGCGGCACAAGGCCGCCCGCGCGGGGCCCCTGCAGCGCCGCGCGCCCAAGGGCGCGGCCTGCAGGCCCGCGCGGCACAAGGCCGCCCGCGCGGGGCCCCTGCAGCGCCGCGCGCCCAAGGGCGCGGCCTGCAGGCCCGCGCGGCACAAGGCCGCCCGCGCGGGGCCCCTGCAGCGCCGCGCGCCCAAGGGCGCGGCCTGCAGGCCCGCACGGCGCAGGGCCGCCCGCGCGGGGCCCCTGCAGGGCCGCGCGCCCACGGGCGCGGCCTGCAGGCCCGCGCGGCACAAGGCCGCCCGCGCGGGGCCCCTGCAGCGCCGCGCGCCCAAGGGCGCGGCCTGCAGGCCCGCGCGGCGCAGGGCCGCCCGCGCGGGGCCCCTGTAGGGCCGCGCGCCCACGGGCGCGGCCTGCAGGCCCGCGCGGCACAAGGCCGCCCGCGCGGGGCCCCTGCAGCGCCGCGCGCCCAAGGGCGCGGCCTGCAGGCCCGCGCGGCGCAGGGCCGCCCGCGCGGGGCCCCCGCAGGGCCGCGCGCCCACGGGCGCGGCCCGCAGGCCCGCGCGGCACAAGGCCGCCCGCGCGGGGCCCCTGCAGCGCCGCGCGCCCAAGGGCGCGGCCTGCAGGCCCGCGCGGCGCAGGGCCGCCCGCGCGGGGCCCCTGCAGGGCCGCGCGCCCACGGGCGCGGCCTGCAGGCCCGCGCGGCACAAGGCCGCCCGCGCGGGGCCCCTGCAGCGCCGCGCGCCCAAGGGCGCGGCCTGCAGGCCCGCGCGGCGCAGGGCCGCCCGCGCGGGGCCCCCGCAGGGCCGCGCGCCCACGGGCGCGGCCCGCAGGCCCGCGCGGCACAAGGCCGCCCGCGCGGGGCCCCTGCAGCGCCGCGCGCCCAAGGGCGCGGCCTGCAGGCCCGCGCGGCGCAGGGCCGCCCGCGCGGGGCCCCTGCAGGGCCGCGCGCCCAAGGGCGCGGCCTGCAGGCCCGCGCGGCGCAGGGCCGCCCGCGCGGGGCCCCTGCAGGGCCGCGCGCCCAAGGGCGCGGCCTGCAGGCCCGCGCGGCGCAGGGCCGCCCGCGCGGGGCCCCCGCAGGGCCGCGCGCCCACGGGCGCGGCCCGCGGGCCCGCGCGGCACCTTGCAGTGCCGCGCGCACAGCGCGCGGCCTGCAAGGTCGCGCGGCACAGGGGTTGCCCGCGCGGCACCCCTGCAGTGCCGCGCGCCCAGCGCGCGGCCTGCAGGGCCGCGCGGCCCCAAGGCCGCCCGCGCGGCACCTTACAGTGCCGCGCACCCCGCGCGGCCTGCAAGGCCGCGCGGCACAGGGGCCGCCCGCGCGGCACCCCTGCAGGGCCGCGCGCCCCGCGCGGCCTGCCTGCCGCGCGGCACAGGGGATGCCCGCGCGGCACCCCTGCAGGGCCGCGCGCCCCGCGCGGCCTGCCAGGCCGCGCGGCACAGGGGATGCCCGCGCGGCACCCCTGGAGTGCCGCGCGCCCAGCGCGCAGCCTGCAGGGCCGCGCGGCACCATGCCGCCCCTGTGCAGCCCGGCGCCCTACTGTCCCACTTTGGCAGCAGGGCGCAGCTGTGCGCGGCGCCCAAGCGCCCCCTCCCGGCCACGCGCCGGACGACTAGCCGCACGGCTCCGGCCACCGGGGAGAAGAAAAGAGTGAAAAAGGAAGAAATAAAATAAAATAAACCAACCTCCTCGCGGCACGCCGGTCCTCGCTCGGCTCACGTCCACGCTCGGAGAAGAAAAACGCCCAAGAGCCCTCTCCATTTCCTCCATCTTCTTCTTCCTTCTTCTCTTTTCCCTTCCTTTCTTTCTTTCTCTTTTCCTTTTTCTCTTTGCTACAGAGGTGGAGGGGGAGGGGTTTTATAAAGCAACAGCTTTATATAAATTAATTAACTTAATTAATTTAATTCCAAAACCCAACTCCAACTCACTTTTGGTCTTCGGGCTCTCCGCCGCTGCCCGGAACCTCCCGAGCTCCGCTGTAATTCCAAAGTACACGCGCTCACAGCTTTTTCTCTTCAAAAAGCTCAACCGTTGAGTCGGGGTGCTCAAATCAAATACCGGCTCCAAAAATGCCAGTTCCGACTCACTTTTTGCCTCCGGGTCCTCCGCGTCAGTCCGGAACCTCCCGAACCTCGCTGTAAATCAAAAGTACGCGTGTCCACAGCTTTTTCTCCTCGAAAAGCTCGACCGTTGAGTCGGGGTGCTCAAATCAAATACCGGCTCCAAAAATGCCGGTTCCGACTCACTTTTTGCCTCCGGGTCCTCCGCGTCAGTCCGGAACCTCCCGAACCTCGCTGTAAACAGAAAATACACCTGCTCCAAGTGTTTCCTAATTTTTCTGCAACCCATAGCGGTGTCGGCGCTCCCCGTACCAGTCACCTAACGCGTACAAAGCCCGAAACAAGGAGATCCAAGAAAAATTTAAAAAGATATTTTTGTTGCTATCACCATACAACAAAAATTTACAATGGAGATCCAAAATAAAATACATGAGTTAAACTCCTAAAACAGACTCTAGACTTGGACATCTGTACTCTCTGCAAAAGAAATCATTCTTGACAAAAGAAATCGTTAGATACCTCAAGAATTTTATATCATTCAAAAACCACATACAGAGATGAAGTTTGTACTCATTTATACTTACCATGACATTTATACATTCAGATATGTAAATTGATCATAGTTAAAACACCAACATATCTTCTATGCAATCAAAATCCAAATGTCATGTTAGTGAACATCAACTTGTTAGTTATATTACATGCCCAAATAGTTAGTCGAATAGTTAGTCGAGGCATGCATTCAAACACAAATGAAAACCAAAAGTTGAAGTTCTACTTACCTTTCAAGTTGAGGTTATACTTACCTCCATAGTTTCAAGTTTCTCACAAACATTTGTATCATTGTTTATCTCTCTCCCCCTTTTTGTCACAAAAGTTAGCCAAAAATTACCAAAATGGAGAGAATAGTTAACAGTTCAAGTACCAAAAGTTTGAGAACTAAAAACTAAAAACTAAAACTTAAAAACCTGCACAAGAGAAGGATTAAAAATCTGCATAAGAAAAAGAAATTAGAAGGATACGGATTATTCAGACTCATCCGAACTGATACAGCCGAGTATTTGGAAGATTTTCTTTAATCGTTTGTTCATTGATGACTGATTCTTGTTGACCTTCTTTATTTCTTCCTTTACCTCAATAAGTTCATTTGATATACGTTCTTGCTCGTTGGAGAGCCTTTGCTGTTCTTTATAGATTGAGGTAACTGATGCATCATCATCAGAAGTTGATGGAGGTGCTCGTTGTGCTGTATATGCTGGTTGGACTGGAGGGGTTGCTGCCGGTGCAGAGGTTGTTGCTTGTTGTTGTTGTGCTCGTTGTCGGTGCAGAGGTAATATGGGCTCATCTTGTTTTGTTCAGAGAGACTTTACAATAGTTGTTTCATTGATCGTTCCTAGACTGTGCATGTTGTTGGGTCGTATATAATACGGATCTAAATAGGGGAAGAAACACCTAGAGGGGGGTGAATAGGTGTAAACGTATAAACACTCAAAAATCGTTGCGATAAAAAACCCAATGCGGAAATGAAAATAACTCGCAAGATTTTTACGTGGAAAACTCCATCACCGGAGTAAAAAACCACGGGACCGATAACACGGCAGAAATCCACTAGAATTAAAACACGTACAAGGTGATTTACCGTACACACTTACGACTCAACCTTTTCCATACGCTCCTAGAGGATCTTCTCCGCTCGCTCCAGACGCTTCTCGAATCCACGATCTGCGCCCAACGCCGAATCCACGGCGTCCAACGTCGAATCCACGACGTCCGACCGAATCCACGGTCTTCACCCAATAGCACCCTTCGAATCCACGAACGTGCCTCGCTCCGAATCCACGAGAGCGAATGAACCTTGAATCCACAAGGACACGCGAATCCACGCGCCGATTTTGGGGTAATCGTTGTTTTTTTGGGTGGTGATGATCCGCCGAATACTTAGATCAAAGATAGATCGGAAATACCATCTAAGTATTCATTAGTTTGATTCAACTCAAGATGTGAGTATGAAAACCTAGAATCAAACTAATCAATATAGATGAAGAAACATAGAGTATTCTCTAATGATTTCCTTTCTTCTCTATATGTGGATCTATAGCCGTATAAGATGATATATGAAAATGACGGCTATGTGGATTGACCCTAGAAAGAAAGACATAGGGTCTATTTATAGGTTAGAAACCCTAGGAAGGAGATAAGAATCAAAAACCTGCCATTTCTGGAATTTTACGGACGGCGATCCGGATCGTGATAACTGAGATCCGGATCGTCATAACGAAACAGCCAATTCCAGAAAAACGAAGGTTCGGGATCCGGATCATGTAACTACGATCCGGATCGTTCATACAGTTCACCAAACATCAACGTTCGGGATCCGGATTGCGAAGCAAGATCCGGATCGTTCAAGGTAGATGGTAAACTCAACGTTCGGGATCCGGATCAAGAGACTACGATCCGGATTGCGACGATGTATGAACGAACCACCTTCGGGATCCGGATCGAACAGCCTGATCCGGATCCTGAACATGTCCCAAGTCCAGTTTTTGATTTTTATGCAATGAAAGATTCTTCCAAGTGTTTCTACACTACAAGAAGTATTCGGATCACACAAATTCTTTAGTTAAACATACCTGATCCTTTTGAATTCTTCTTTCTTGAGATTGAGTTAAATGATCCATCTTTCTTCACCTTCAATCTTCAAGACTTGAAACTTTCACGAAACTACGCCAACTCAAATTCCGTAACAATCTCCCCCTTTGGCGGTTTCGTGACAAAACACAGATCCACTAAAGAAAATTCAAAAAGATATTTTTGTTGCTATCACCATACAACAAAAATTTACAATGGAGATCCAAAATACAATACATGAGTTAAACTCCTAAAACAGACTCTAGACTTAGACATCTGTACTCTCTGCAAAAAGAAATCATTCTTGACAAAAGAAATCGTTAGATACCTCAAGAATTTTGTATTATTCAAAAACCACAAACAGAGATGAAGTTTAAACTCATTTATACTTACCATGACATTTATATTCAGATATGTAAACTGATCATAGTTAAAAAAGCACCAACATATCTTCTTGTCACGTAAAAACCAAATGTCATGAACATGTTTGTGACAAACTAATATATATATAGATATGTAATTGATCAGAGTTAAGAACCAACATATCTTCTATGCAATCAAAAACCAAGTGTCACAAACTTGTTAGTGAACATCAACTTGTTAGTTATATTACATGCCCAAATAGTTAGCAAATAGTTAGTCGAGGCATGCATTCATACAGCTGAAAAACCTCAAGTTGAGAATGGAAGTTGGAGTAATACTTACCTTGATATTCATCCAGTTTTCATATCAAACATTGTTCACTTACCTTGATGTTTCATGCAGTCAACATTGTTCAAAGTTCTCTCTAACTCTCTCCCCCTTTTTGTCACAAAACAAAGCCAAAATGTAGTTAAGACTACGAAATGTGAGGAGAGTAAAAAGTTCCAATAAAATGTAAAACCTGAGAACTAAGCTAACGTAAGTATAAAACTAAATCCTAAAATCGTAATCCTGCACAAAAGGAAAGGAAAAGAAAATGAGTCAAAAGTAATCAGTTGTCAGAATCTGAGTCTTCAGAGCTTGTGCAACCCATCTTAGAGAGTATCTTTCGCATCCGCTTGTCCATTGAATTGATCTTCTTCGTTATGGTAATGTGAGCTGCCGTTGTAATTTCAAGCTCTTTGGTAATTCGTTGTTGCTCCGTCAAAATTTGTTCTTGCTTAACAGATAGTCGCTGTTGTTCCTTGATAATCGATGTTATTGATGCTTCATCATCTGTGCCAGTTGCTTGTCGAGATGGTGATGCGGCAGTGCTTGTACTGTGCTTTGTTCCAGATGCAGGAACTGGAGTGACATGCGGCAACTTATGGAGGGATTTGACAATAGTAGACTCATTTATCATGCTCAGACATTGATGATAAGTTGTTGAAGTAATGTCAACCTGAAATTTCTGTAAAATCCTCATTATAATCAAGGGAAATGGAATTCTCTCAGTGGGGTGAGGATGCTCAACATATCGCGCCATTCTATTCCAGATAATGTATGGAATGTTGATATTCAATGCCGTTGCCTCTGATCGATGTCCTATGAGATACAAAAACAGCAACCGGTCCCATCTCACAACCTTTGTCTGCGTATTTGGAAGTATATTGTAGCATGTGATGAAGTCTAAGAAGCGATATTCAAGACGAAGTTCTTTAGAACGAACAGATTTTTCGGTTGATTGTGTTCCCTCGAGACAAATTCCCTCTATAACATATTGCCATAATGTGTTTGTCAAATTTACCCCCTTCAAGAAGTGAACTCCTTTCTTGCTGGCTTCCATTCCCAAAACCTCGCCAATCAATTGTAGAGTAATCTTAAACCTTGTGCCTTGGATGTTCGTGTAGAACTCCATAGGACCGTTCTCAACCTCTCGAAGATGTCGTGCATTAGTGTAGAAGGTCCTCACATGATGCAAACAGTAGCCAAGAGTTTCTGGGAAACGACATACTTGAATAAGGTTTGCTTGTTCAATCAGAAGGCCAAAGGCAGGGGAGTGACCTTGCAGAGCCTCAAAGTTAACATGCCTTTCACCAATGCATTCGCGATGTGCAAAGGCTCGAAGACGATCAGTGTTAACGAATACTTCTTCCAAGCGATGTGGGGAGTCAGGAGCTATCGGCGTGTCAACATTAATGTCCTGTCGTAGCCCACAGCGTCTAGTTATTCTCTTTCTTTTCATGGAGATGATTGGTGCTGCCTTTGATGCTTTTCCTGGTCCTTTATTTGCCTTTTCTTTTGATTTAACAGACGCCTTTCTCCTTGAATCATCAGACGGTTCTTGTTCATACATTGAGTCATCATCATCCGTCAATGCTGCCCAGTCAACCTCATGACAATCTACCTCTGTGTCACTGACCTCGACAAAATCACCTTTTTGTTGGAGGTTCTTGGCTCTCTTTAGTTTATTTGTAGGGCGAGTGTGTACCATTGAGACCAGGAGAAGGATTAACCAAGAGAAACACATTGAATTAAGTGCCATTGAACAAAATGCTTGAGTAAAGAAGGTGTCCTGTGAAAACCAACTCAAGAACACAAAAATTCTTAGTTTTCAAAAATTGGAAAAATTGTACCCAAACAATCATAATCATGTAGAGAGACTAAGAATCAAATTAGTTTTGCAAAAGGACTTTTAAAAATAGATCAATTGCATGAATTTCGAAAATCCTTATTATATGCCCTAAAACCGAAATTTTAGAAATCCAAGCCTAAAAATCCGTTAATCAGGAGAAAACCTAGCATATAATCAAAACTAAACAACCCAGAGTTCTTATTTCAAAAGAAATTTGATCAAAAACCATCCACAAACAAAATCGATCCAAGAATTTCGTACGTTTGAGGAGGAAAAGAGAAAAACGGTGAAAAACCGAGATTTTGATCAATAAAACTTACTTGGAACTGAAGAACTTGAGTTAGAAAGCTTCCAAGGAGGATGAAATCTAGAGAGAAGCGCTCTGGAAACTTTTGAACAAAAGATTGGAGTAAAAGAAATCAAAACCCTTTTGTTCTTTATAAAAACCTAGCCGCGATCCGGATCCTCCCGAGCTTGCGATCCGGATCGGCTACCCGCAGTGAAAAAACTGCGTTCGGGATCCGGATCGGCAGGTCCAATCCGGATCGTCAGCCCGCAGGAGAAAACCTGCGTTCGGGATCCGGATCACCTTGCCCGATCCGGATCGGCCCCAACTTTTTCTTTAGAAAAATTTCAGAGAAATTCAAGAAAAACCAGAAAAAGATTGTAAGCACAAAGGTGTATCAACTTTAAACAAAAAGCATCGTTTCACACAACAAGAATTAGATTATGCCAAATCTATCAGTAATATCCAAAAATGAAACGAAAATTTACAAGAATTAAATCCCTTAAAGTTGAACACCTTCAATTACATCTAACTTGATCTTATGAGTAATGCCTTTATCAAATAATCAATTCGGCAAAGAAAATGAAATACAAAGATCAATAGATGTTTGAAATCCCAAATATGGTAGATAATATTTCTAGACAATCTGTTGAAGAGAGTGGCTCTTTGAGCATCTTTCTTTAAAATCCCACCTTATACCACCTTGAAATTTGACAGAGTCAAGTATTTCAACATGCATTTTACTTAATCAAAAATTTGAACAACCATGCTTGGTATACATGTGGTAGCTGCACACAATACTCGGACGACCGAGGTGGTAGCTCTTTCCTCCATGTGGTGGTAGTTTTCACACTCCTCATTGGGATGTAACTCTTTCCACATCTTTTGAGCATTTTACATTATCTTTGACTCCCCCTCAATTGGCTATCAATTATTTAAGATATAAAGTATTCAACCAAAAATTGATCTCGATTTCATACTCGACTAAACAGTCAAATAAGATAATGACTATACCAAGAGATCATTGAGAGAGAAATTGACTTTGATCACTTTAGAAGATGATTTAATTAACATAAACGATCATTGCAACAAAGAAATATTATGATGGCAAAAGCATAATAAATTTCTAAATGTGTGAACAGATGCAATTAAAGTCAATTAAGATCTATGCTCAATTACTATCCTATGTATAAACATAGATATTGAATAGAACAAAACAAATACAAAACCTATTTTAAGCAAAGGTTTCAAAAAGAAGTTTATTTCAAAGAAAGCATACCAATTGCTTTTCGCAAATGAATAAAACGTTTTTGATCCAAAGGTTTTGTTAAAAAGTCAGCTAATTGATCTTCAGTTGAAACATATGAAAGTTGAAGAGTATTTGATTCAACTAGCTCTCTAAGAAAATGATATCTAAGTTCAATATGTTTTGTTCTAGAGTGCAACACAGGGTTTTTAGAAATGTTAATTGCACTTGTGTTGTCACAAAGAATTGTTACCGAAGATGCTGAAATGCGGAAGTCACTCAATACGCTTTTCATCCAAATGAGTTGAGTTGAGCAACTTCCAGCTGAAATGTATTCCGCTTCGGCAGTCGAGAGTGCTATGCAATTCTGCTTTTTACTGTGCCATGCAACAAGGCAATGGCCAAGATAGAAGCATGCACCACTCGTGCTTTTCCGATCATCCACTGATCCTGCCCAATCGGCATCTGAGTATCCAACAATGTCCAGACTTGTTCCCATAGGATACCAAATTCCGAAATTAATTGATCCTTTGATGTACCGGATGATCCGTTTCACCGCTTTCAGGTGAACCTCCTTTGGTGCTGATTGATATCTCGCGCAAATCCCAACACTAAAGGATATATCCGGGCGACTAGCCGTGAGGTAAAGTAGACTTCCAATCATACTTCTATACAGTTTCTCGTCTACATTCTCACTATGTGATTCACTTCCAAGTCCCTTGTGGCTAGTTCCCATTGGAGTTGGAAAATCTTTACAATTTTCTAGATCAAACTTTTTGACCAACTCCAGTGCATACTTGGATTGACTCAAGTGAATACCTTCATCATTTTGTTTAATTTGCAATCCAAGAAAATAAGACAGTTCGCCCATCATGGACATCTCAAATTCGCTTTCCATGGTCTCCGCGAATTTAGAAGCATCATTATCTTTTGTTGCACCAAATACAATGTCATCGACATAGATTTGTGCTACAATGAAATTATTTTGATAATGCTTCACAAAGAGAGTCCTGTCAGCTCCCCTCGAGTATAGCCCTTCTCCAAAAGGTGCTTTGTTAACCTTTCGTACCATGCTCGCGGTGCTTGTTTCAGACCGTAAAGAGCCTTTTTCAAACGAAAAACATGGTTAGGTTGTTTATGATCTACAAAACCTTTCGGTTGAGCTACATAAACTTCCTCATTTAAAAACCCATTTAGAAATGCGCTCTTGACGTCCATTTGAAATAATTTGATTTTAAAATGACAAGCAATAGCAACAATATACGAATGGACTCGAGTCTAGCTACAGGGGCGAAAGTTCGTCAAAGTCTATACCTTCTACTTGAGAGTAGCCTTGAGCAACTAGTCGTGCCTTGTTCCTGATGATAGTACCATCTTCATCTTTCTTGTTCTTGAAGATCCATTTGGTACCTATCACATTATGTTGCTTTGGAGGCTTCGTTAATTCCCAGACTTTGTTTCGCTCAAATTGATGGAGCTCTTCCTGCATTGCTTTAATCCAGTAGTCATCCTGAAGAGCTTCATCTATTGTCTTTGGTTCGATTAAAGATACGTAGCAAGCAAATCCGCAAACCAACTGCCTTCGAGTTCTAACTCCTTCTTGTGGATCTCCAATGATGTTCGATTCCGGATGATCCTTGGAGATTCGTAGCGTGTGTTGAAACGAGAGTACTCGGAGGTACACGAGATGATTCCTGCACATCAGATAAACTAGAAGAACCATTAGATGCATCATTAATATTGGAAGTATTATTATGAGAAGATGCACTAGCAGGAGAATCATCATCTAGAGAGATATCGAGGGTAGATTTTTCAGATTCAAAATGAGAAGCTTCATCTACTTTAACATTTATAGATTCTACGATCGTCTTAGATTCAATGTTAAATACTCGATATGCTCTGCTATTCGTAGAATAACCCAAAAAGATCCCTTCTTCACTTCGAGAGTCGAACTTTCCAAGATTTTCACGGTCACGTAAGATGTAACATCGACTCCCGAAGATACGAAAGTACTTGATATCCGGTTTTCTACTAAACCACAGCTCATATGGTGTATTCAAGGTTCCTGGGCGCAAATACACTCTGTTAATGACATAGACAGCGGTGTTCACAGCTTCAGCCCAAAAATGTAGCGGTAATTTCCGGCAATGAAGCATCACACGCGCCATCTCTTGAACAACCCTGTTTTTGCGCTCACAACACCATTCTGCTGAGGTGTATAGGGTGCCGAGAATTCATGTTAATGCCATTTGAAGTACAAAATTCAATGAATTTTGAATTTATGAATTCTCCACCCCTATCACTTCTAACACGAATGATCTTTTCATTCTTTTCAATCATAATACGATGGCAAATCTCATGAAAAGAGTCAAACGTATCAGCTTTCTCTCTCAAAATGCTTACCCAAGAAAACCGAGAGAAATCATCAACCAATAAATGATGTACCATTTACCTCCCAAAGATGGTTGACCGGGTCGGCCCCATTAAGTCATGTGCAAAAGTAGTCCAAGGGCCGTTTTGTACCAACGTGGTTCAGGTTCTTGTGTGCAGTCCTAGAGCTTTTCCCTTTTGGCAACCACCACACACAACGTTTTGTTTAAATAAAAGCTTTGGAATCCCTTGACCACGTCCTTGGTTTGGAAATTCTAGTAAGTTCCTTAAAATTTAAGTGACCTAGCCTTTCATGCCAAAGAGTTTCATTATTCAAAGCGGCTAAGTTACAATTTTCAGAAAATTTATTAGGAACAACATAACAATTGTTTTCAGATCTACCCCTTTTAGAAAGAAGCATGGTCCTTATCAGTTACAACGCATTCAACCGATGAAAAGTTAACTGAAAAACCATTGTCGCAAAGTTGACTTATGCTTATGAGGTTAGTCTTAAGGCCATCAACAATAAGACGTTTTTCAAAATCGGGCCATCTGGAATAGCTACCGTCCCTTTTCCAACAATTTTGGAATCGACCGTCTCCGAAAACAACGTGTCCTCCGGAGATTTTCTCAAGATTTTGAAAACTATTTTTGTCACCGGTCATGTGACGGGAACACCCGCTATCCAGATACCAAGACGAGCTATCATATGCATGCAAGGAAATATTGGAAACAAGACAAGGGAAATTTCACCTTTGCGCCACCAAACCTTTTGGAATGCGTCTGTAATGGTCGTGAGTTTTTGT
>JAQNDB010000362.1:0-46066 GCA_029204045.2 Tillandsia leiboldiana | reverse complement strand
GATTACCATCTAAGTATTCATTAATTTGATTCTACTCAAAATGTGAGTTTGAAAAAAACCTAGAATCAAATTCAATAATATAGATGAAGAAATAAGAATTAAATCTATTGATTTCCTTTCTTCTCTAGATTTGTGGATCTATCGAAATTCGGTCGTTCGTTTCCCTTTTTCGTGGGTTGCCCTAAAAGATGAATTAAAGGGTCTATATATAGGTTAGAACCATTGGAAGAGGATAAGAATAAAAAACTAACCCTTTCTAGAATTTTTCAGGACGGCGATCCGGATCGGACTTCGGCGATCCGGATTGCAGTAGCGAGACAAACCGTTTCCAGAAAAACAAAGATTCGGGATCCGGATCGAAGTGCCTGATCCGGATCGTTCATACAATTCACCAAACACCAACGTTCGGGATCCGGATTGCAAAGCCTGATCCGGATCGTTCATAAAAACATGGTAAAACCACTGTTCGGGATCCGGATCAAAGGAGGCTACGATCCGGATTGAACTGGGGTATGAACGAACACCCTTCGGGATCCGGATTGGAAAGTCTGATCCGGATCCTGAACATGTCCCATGTCCAGTTTTGATTTTTATGCAATTAGAAATCATCCAAGTGTTTCTACACTAAGAAGTATTCGGATCACCAAAAATAATTAGTTAAACATACCTGATCCTTTTGAATTCTTCTTTCTTGAGATTGAGATTAATGATCCAACTTCTTTATCTTCAATCTTCAAGACTTAACCGAATTCACGAAATACGCCAACTCAAAATCCGTAACAATCTCCCCCTTTGGCGGTTTCGTGACAAAAACTAAATCCACTCAAGAAATTCAAAAAGATATTTTTGTTGCTATCACCATACAACAAAAATTTACAATGGAGATCCAAAATAAAATAGATACATGAGTTTAAACTCCTAAAACAGACTCTAGACTTAGACATTTTTACTCTCTGCAAAAGAAATCATTCTTGACAAAAGAAATCGTTAGATACCTCAAGAATTTTATATCATCAAAAACCACATATAGAGATGAAGTTTATACTCATTTATACTTACCATGACATTTCACCATTCAGATATGTAATTGATCATAGTTAAAAACCCAACATATCTCCTAGCAATCAAAATCCAAAGTCACAAGCTTTGTTAGTGAACATCAACTTGTTAGTTATATTACATGCCCAAATAGTTAGCAAATAGTTAGTCGAGGCATGCAAGCAATCACAAAGAAAACCAAAAGTTGAAGTTCTACTTACCTTACTTACCTTCATGGTTCAACTGGGACAATCAAAATTGTTCAAACTGTTCAAACACTCTCTCCCCCCTTTTGTCACAAAGTTAGCCAAAATTACAAAACGGAGAGAAAAAGTTTAACAAGTTCAAGAACCAAACTGTGAGCTAAAACTAAAAAACTAAAACTTAAAAACCTGCACAAGAAAACGATTAAAGATCTACACAAGAAAAGAATTAAAAAGGAAGAGAATTACTCTAAATCATCCGAACTGATGCAGCCGAGTATTTGGAAGATTTTCTTTAAACGTTTGTTCATGGATGACTGGTTCTTGTTGACCTTTTTTTATTCTCTTTCCTTTACTTCAAATCAGTTCATTGAAATGCGTTCTTGCTCGTTGGAGAGCCTTTGTTGTTCTCTATAAATGGAGGTAACCGATGCATCATCATCGGATGTTGATGGAGGTGCTTGTTGTGCTGCAGGTGCTGGTTGGACTGGAGGTGCTGCTGGAGCAGAGGTTGTTGCTTGTTGTTGTGCTCTTCGTCGGTGAGGAGGTGATGGGGGCTCATCTTGTTTTGTTGAGAGAGACTTTACAATAGTTGTTTCATTGATCGTTCCTAGACTGTGCATGTAGGAACTCGCACTTGTGTCAGCTTTAAATTTTCGAAGAATGCGCATAATGATCATTGGATAAGGTAGTCTCTCTGAAGGGTGAGCATGTTCCACATAGCGTGCCATCCTCGACCAGATGATGTAAGGAATATTTAAGTTTGCTCCCATTGCTGCTGTGGGGTGCCAAGAAGATAGAGGAATAACATCCTATCCCACCGAAGAACCTTTGTATTCATATTTGGAAGGACGTTATAACAGATAATGAAGTTCAATAGCGATACTCTAGTCGCAGTTCTTTTGAAAAGACGGAGTTTCCTGCCGACAGAGTATCTGGAAGACAGATTCCATCAACTACCACTCTCCAGGAGTTGGTGGTGAAGGTTTGACACTTCATATAATGAGCCCCATCAGCTCTGGCCGTCATTCCTAACGCCTCTCCAATCAGTTGAGGGGTTACTTTGATCTTAACATTCTTGACCAATGTTTGGAATTCTCGACGTCCGCTCTCCTGATCACTAGATAGCAGGCATTTTGATAAAACATTCTTACTGAGTGAAGACAATACCCAGTGGTCTCGGGGAAGTTGCAAATGGGAGCAAGACCTGTCTGGTCATACAGAGTCCCAAAAAGTGAAGATCGTTCCTTCATGGCTTTGACATTAACGTGTCTTTCGCCAATGCATTCCCTGTTCTCAAAATCCTTTATCCTAGTAGAGCTGATAAAGTCTTGTGGAGGAGGCTGGCTAGCAACTGGTTGCTCAATGGAAATTCCTCGAGCACTCCCTCTCTTGCGAGCAACACTTTTTCTTCTTGTTTTCACAGAAGTTTCTTCCATTGGAGCCTTGCCCTTTTCAGCAGCAGTAGGCGGAGCCTTTGATGTTTCTGCAGGCGCTTTTCCTTTCGAAGCAGTGGGTGCAGTTGCTTCAACTTGCAACTCATCCCAATCGATCGATTCCGTCTCAGATTCCGTATCGGAATCATCTCTAGTTTTCTTCGCCTTCTTAGCTCTCTTGGGCTTGATAGTGTCTCTAGTATGGACCATAGTAGCCAGAAGAAGAATGATCTAGGTGATCACCATTGCTACTAGTTTCTTGTGAAAAAGGAAATCCTGTGAGCAACAACTCAAGAACACGAAAAAATTGTTAATTTTCAAAAATTTGAAAAATTGTACCCAAACAATCATTATCGTGTAGAGAGACTAAGAATCAAATTAGTTTTGCAAAAAGAATTTTAAAAATAGATCAATCGCATGATTTTCGAAAATTCCCATTATATGCCCTAAAACCAAAATTTTTGAAATCGAAGGCCAAAAATCCGTTTATCATTAGAATACCTAGCATATAATCAAAACTAATCTACACAAAGTTCTTATTACAAAAGAAATTTGATCAAAAACCATCCACAAACGAGAAAGATACAGAAATTCATCACGTTTTTTAGGAAGAATATGAAAAACTGTGAAAAACCGAGATTTTGATCAATAAAACTTACTTGGAATCGAAGAACTTGAGTTTGAAAGCTTCCAAGATGTATGTTTTCTAGAGAGAGAAGCTCTGGAGACTTTTGAATAAAAGATTGAAGTAAAAGAAATCAAAACCCTTTTGTTCTATATAAAACCCTAGCCGCGATCCGGATCAGTTCGTGATTACGATCCGGATCGGCTACCCGCAGAGAATGCCTGCGTTCGGGATCCGGATCGGCTTGTCCAATCCGGATCGGCTCCAACTTTTTCTTCAGAAAAATTCAGAAAAATTCTAGGAAATCCAGAAAAATATTGTAAGCATTTTTGTGTATCAACTTTAAATGAAAATTATCGTTTCATACAACAAGAAATAAATTATGCCAAATCTATCAATAACATCCAACAAATGAAACGAAAATTTATAAAAATTAAATCACTTAAAGTTGAACAACTTCAATTACATCTAACTTGATCTTATGAGTAATGCCTTTATCAAATCATCAATTCGGTAAAGAAAATGAAATACAAAGATCAATAGATGTCTGAAATCCCAGATAAGTTAGATAAATATATCTAGTCAATTTATTGAAGAGAGTGCCTCTTTGAGCATCTTTCATTAAAATTCCCACCTTATACCAACCTTGAAATTTTGACAGAATCAAGTATTTCAACATGCATTTTATTTAATCAAACTTGAAAAACCTTGCTTGGTATACATGTGGTAGCTGCACACAGTACTCGGACGACCGAGGTGGTAGCTCTTTCCTCCATGTGGTGGTAGTTTTCACACTCCTCATTGGGATGTAACTCTTAACACATCTTTTGAGCATAACACTTTTTCTTTGACTCCCCCTCAATTGGCTATCAATAATTTAAGATATAAAGTATTCAGCCAAATATTGATCTCGATTTCATACTCGACTAAAACAGTCAAATAAGATAAAAACTATACCAAGAGATCATCGAGAGAGAAATTGACTTTGATCAAAACAAAGATGATTTAATTCACATAAATGATCATTGCATCAAATGAATTATTATGATATCCAAAGCATAATAAATTTCTAAACATATAAAAGGATGCAGTTAAAGTCAATAAAAACTAATGCTCAATTAATGTTCTATGTCTAAGCATTGATAATGAACAAAAACACAAAAACAAAACCTAACCTAAACAAAAGTTTCAAAAAGAGGTTATTTCAAGAAAAGCATTCCAATTGCTTTACGCAAATGAATAAAACATTTTTGATCCAAAGGTTTTGTTAAAAAGTCAGCTAATTGATCTTCAGTTGAAATGTAGGAAATTTGAAGAATATTTGATTCAACTAGCTCTCTAAGAAAATGATATCTAAGTTCAATGTGTTTTGTTCTAGAGTGCAACACAGGGTTTTTTGAAATGTTTATAGCACTAGTGTTGTCACATAAAACAGTTACCGAAGTTGCTGAAATCCGGAAGTCGCTCAACACGCTTTTCATCCAAATGAGTTGAGTTGAACAACTACCCGCTGAGATGTATTCCGCTTCGGCAGTTGAGAGTGCAATGCAGTTTTGCTTTTTACTATGCCATGCAACAAGGCAATGGCCAAGATAAAAACATGCACCACTCGTACTTTTCCGATCATCCACAGATCCTGCCCAATCGGCATCTGAGTATCCAATAATATCTAGACTTGTTCCCATAGGATACCAAATTCCGAAATTAATGGTTCCTTTGATGTACCGGATGATCCGTTTCATCGCTTTCAGGTGAACCTCCTTTGGTGCTGATTGATATCTCGCGCAAATCCCAACACTAAAGGATATATCCGGGCGACTAGCTGTGAGGTAAAGTAGACTTCCAATCATGCTGCGATAAAGTTTCTCGTCTACATTCTCACTAAGAGATTCACTTCCTAATCCCTTATTGCTAGTTCCCACAGGAGTAGAAAAATCTTTAGAATCTTCTAATCCGAATTTCTTTACCAACTCCTTTGCATACTTGGATTGACACAGATGGATGCCTTCACCATTTTGTTTCACTTGCAATCCAAGAAAGTATGTCAATTCGCCCATCATAGACATCTCAAATTCGCTTTCCATGGTTTCTGCGAATTTAGAAGCATCATTATCCTTTGTTGCTCCAAATACAATGTCATCGACATAGATTTGTGCAACAATGAAGTTATTTTGATAATGCTTCACAAAGAGAGTCTTGTCTGCTCCCCCTCGTGTATAGCCCTTCTCCAAAAGGTGCTTTGTCAACCTTTCGTACCACGCTCGCGGTGCTTGTTTTAAACCGTAAAGAGCCTTTTTCAAATGAAAAACATGGTTAGGTAGTTTATAGTCTACAAAACCTTTCGGTTGAGCCACATAAACTTTCTCATTTAAAAACCCATTTAAAAACGCGCTCTTAACGTCCATTTGAAAGAGTTTTATTTTAAAGTGACAAGCAATAGCGAATAAGATACGAATGGACTCGAGTCTAGCTACAGGGGCGAACGTTTCATCAAAGTCTATACCTTCTATTTGAGAGTAGCCTTGAGCAACTAAACGTGCTTTATTCCTGATGATGGTACCATCCTCATTTTTCTTGTTCTTGAAAATCCATTTAGTACCGATCACATTGTGTTGCTTCGGAGGCGTCGTTAATTCCCAGACTTTGTTGCGTTCAAACTAATGGAGCTCTTCCTGCATTGCTTCAATATAGTAGTCATCCTGAAGAGCTTCATCGATATTCTTTGGTTCGATCATGGAAACATAACAAGCGAATCCACAAACCAACTGTCTCCGAGTTTTAACTCCTTCTTGTGGGTCTCCAATGATGTTTGATTCAGGATGATCTTTGGAGATGCGTAACGTTTGATGTAATGGAGTACTCGGAGGTATATGAGATGATTCCTGCACATCAGATAAACTTGGAGAACCATTAGATGCATCATTAATATTGGAAGTATTATCATGAGAAGATGCATTTACAGGAGTATCATCATCAAGAGAGATATCAGGGGTAGATTTATCAGATGCAAAGTGGAAAGCTTCATCTACTTTAACATTTATGGATTCTACAATCGTTTTAGATTCCAAGTTAAATACCCGATATGCTCTACTATTTGTAGAATAACCCATGAAAATCCCTTCGTCACTTCGAGAGTCAAATTTTTCAAGATTTTCGCGGTCACGTAAAATGTAACATCGACTCCCAAAGATGCAAAAATATTTGATGTTGGGTTTTCTACAACACCATAGTTCATAAGGTGTGTTTAACGTCCCCGGGCGCAAATAAACTCGATTAATAACATAGATTGCAGTGTTCACAGCTTCAGCCGAAAAATGTAACGGTAAATTCCGGCTGTGAAGCATAACACGTGCCATCTCTTGTACAACCCTGTTTTTGCGCTCGACTACACCATTCTGTTGAGGTGTATAGGGTGCTGAGAATTCATGTTTAATGCCATTGGAAGTGCAAAAGTTAATGAATTTAGAATTTATGAATTCTCCACCCCTATCACTTCTAACACGAATGATCTTTTCATTCTTTTCAATCATAATACGAAGGCAAATCTCGTGAAAAGAATCAAAAGTATCAGCTTTCTCTTTTAAAAATGCTACCCATGAGTATCTAGAGAAATCATCAACCAATAAGAAAATATACCATTTACCTCCCAAGGATGGTTGACGTGTCGGCCCCATAAGATCTATATGCAATAATTCCAAGGGCCGTTTGGTACCGACGTGGTTCAAGTATAAGAGAAGAATTCACCTTTGCGTACCCAAACCTTTCGAGTTTTGGTGTACGTCGGAAATGATTGTGAGGTTGATACCTTTGGTGAAAGTGTCTTGTTTGATCCGTCGCTTTTACTTGACGTCGTCGTCTTGTTTGATGAACTACCGAGGCTCTTTTCCTTTGAAAAATTTGCATTTGATTTCCGAGGAATCACCCTTTTGGTAGTTGTTGCAAGAAGTGCTTGAGTTGAGCGTTTGGCTCCCATCTTGCAATTTCTCCTTATGTGTCCTGCAATGCCACAACGAAAACATACCTTGATGCTTGACGATTCCGAAGAGGGGGAAGTAGGTTTGTTGTCGTTGTTTGTCGTCAATTCCGGTGTCGGAGGAGGAGATACCGACTGGGGCACAAAGACTGTCCCAACCGAACTAAAATTGTCGTTAGTTCGATTGTATCCAAGGCCGAACTTGTTTGATTGACCAAGACCAAGAAGCTTATCCAACTTACTCCTTCCTGATGAAAATCGCTGTAAGTCATCCTTGAGTTGGAGAATGGTCTCTGTCATTTCCAATTTTTCCTGTCGAGCCTCGCCGTTGAGCTTCAAGAAGTAATTCGCTTTGTTCACCATATCTATATAATTCTTCTCGAGTTGCTCATTGGACTCTTGAAGGGAAACATTTATTTTAATCAGATCATCCCTTTCCACTTCAAGATCGGTCGAGAGAGAAGTTACCCTTTTTACTTCTTCTTCGAGATCCTGCAATCTCCCTCTCAACCCCTTGTTTTGCTTAGCCAGTTTCTTTGAATCCCTCAAAAGTCTGTGATAGGCTAGAGCAAAATCTTCACCTTCCGAATCATCCGATTCATCGTCCGTTGCGTTCTTTCCAACTTGGGAGGAGGACAATGACTCGGATGAACTAGCCATTAAGCACATGAAGGGTGAAGATGTGGACGCGTGGAACGCTGTTGCGTTATCTTCTTCATCACTTGAGGATGACTCATTTGACGATGAGGTGTCATCCCAAGTGACGGCTTGCATCGCTTTCTTCTTTGACGGATTCTTATTAGGACACTCCGTTGAGATATGGCCGTACCCTCGGCACTTGAAGCATTGGACTTGTCCTTCTGAGCTTTTCTTATCCTTAGAAAAACCCTCTTGCTTTCTTGGTTTGAAACTTGAAGAACCTTTGCCTTTCTTCGACTTTACGAAGGATGGAGTTTTGCTTGAGTTACCCCTTCGAAAGTTTCGGCGAAATCTTCTTGTCAAGAGAGCAAGCTGCTTCTCAAAGTCCTCCATAGATAAATTCTCGTCATCGCCTGAGGAGGATGAATCCGCGTCTTCTTCTTTTGTTGTTTTCAACGCATAACCTGAAGACTTAGAAGAGGATGCCTTTCCAGAAGAATAGTTAGTAGGAAATGTCATTTCATAAGTTTGTAATGAACGAACTAATTCTTCTACACGGATTTCGTCCGGGTGTTTAATAGTTTCAATGGCTGTAACCTTGGAACGAAATCTTTCAGGAAGAGTTCTTAATATTTTTCTTACAACTTTAAATTCTGGAATCTTCTCTCCCAAGTTAGCACATGAGTTTACGATGTCTTGCAATCGTGTGTAATAGTCTGTGAAAGATTCATTTTCTGCCATGAAAATAGAGTCAAATTTGCTCGTAAGCATTTGCAGTTTCTGAATCTTCACAAGGTTAGTTCCCTCATGCGTAACTTGAAGAACATCCCAGATTTCTTTCGGAGTCTCACATGCCGAGACACGAGAGAACTCTGTTTGCGACAAAGCATTAAATAAAGCGTTAATCCCTTTGCCATTGTAAGAAGAAGTATCTATCTCTTCCTTGGTCCATTTCGACCTAGGTTTGATGGTGCGAACATCAGCAAGAATTTCAGTTGGATTAGTCCATCCTAATTCAATTGATTGCCACACCCGTTCGTCGATGGAAATTAAAAAGGCTTTCATCCGTACTTTCCAGTAGGCATAATTTGTTCCATCGAAGAACGGGGGTCTGTTGATGTTTCCACCTTCAACCATTGTTTACAACCCTATTCCCGCTCTGATACCACTTGTTGGGTTATGTATAATTGGATCTAAATAGGGGAAAAAACACCTAGAGGGGGGTGAATAGGTGTAAATAATAAACACTCAAAAATCTTTGCGATATAAAATCCAATGCGGAAAAATAAATAACACGCAGAGATTTTTACGTGGAAAACTCCAACCGGAGTAAAAAACCACGGGACCGATAACACGGTGAAATCCACTAGAATTAAACACGTACAAGGTGATATACCGTACTCACAGACGACTCAACCTTTTCCATACGCTCCTAGTTGATCTTCTCCGCTCGCTCCACGACGCTTCTCGAATCCACGATTTGCGTCCAACGCCAAATCCACGACGTCCGACCGAATCCACGGTCTTCACCCAGTAGCACGCTTCGAATCCACGAACGTACCTCGCTCCGAATCCACGAGAGCGGTAGCACCTTGAATCCACAAGGCCACGCGAGTCCACGCGCCGATTTTGGGAAAATCGTTGTTTTTGGGTGGTGATGATCCGCCGAATACTTAGATTAGAAATAGATCGGAAATACCATCTAAGTATTCATTGATTTGATTCTACTCAAAATGTGAGTATGAAAACCTAGAATCAAATCAATCAATATAGATGAAGAAACATAAGATTTAATCTATTGATTTCCTTTCTTCTCTATTTGTGGATCTATCTAATTCGGTCGTCTTTTTCCCTTTTTCGTGGGTTGCCCTAAAAGATGAATTAAAGGGTCTATATATAGGTTAGAAACCATTGGAAGAGGATAAGAATTAAAAACTAACCTTTTCTGGAATTTTTCAGGACGGCGATCCGGATCGGACTTCGGCGATCCGGATTGCAGTAGCGAGACAAACAGTTTCCAGAAAAACCAAGGTTCGGGATCCGGATCGAAGTGCCTGATCCGGATCGTTCATACAATTCACCAAACACCAACGTTCGGGATCCGGATTGCAAAGCCTGATCCGGATCATTCATAAAACATGGTAAAACTAGTGTTCGGGATCCGGATCTGTCACACCCCGGGGGTCAAAACTGCGACCCGGGCTCGCCAACAGATCCGCCACCTATGCGGAACCCCGCATAAGCGAAACGTCCAACCTGCAAAGTACCATCTAACGGCTAAACAGATATCAGAGCTGAAGAAAAACTGCTGTAATAAAAACCTGAACCACTGTACAACCGAAGAATAAAAGTACAATATCAATCTCCCACAAATGATGATACAATAATCTGATCCACCGAAACTGTAATACAAGTAAAAGTCACCTATACAACATCTATAAATCCAAAAAGGGAGATAACTAAAATAATAAAATACAACTGAGTACAGTGAAACCCACAATCCGAGTTGGTACACCTATCCCACTGTAGAAATCAACACTGGTAGGGATCTATCTCGCGACTCCCTCGCCTCGAACTGTCAACCAAAGATCCGCAACTCCCGCAGCAGACACTGCAAAACAAAGGGAGGAAAGGGGAAAAACAACAATGGGGGTGAGAACCACTAGTAAAACCAGTAGCCTCCCCCTGTGGGTAATGCCTCAAACCCCGACGTACCCACAAGGACTACCAGAGGCAAAAGGAAAGGAAGAGAGGTGGTAAGCTATAAACAGAAATACTGATAAAAGAGAGCTACCACTAAAATGCCTCTAAATGCCGAGCTAAAAGAATAGCTAAAAGTATGCCTGAGAAAGTCGAAGCCTGCCTGACCAAACCCAATCAATACACCAGTAAACACTGGTACTGCCTGCTCTGTCATCAATCTCACGAACTCAGTGTCTCCACTGTCCAAATGACCGGAACCCAACACGGTCTGACCGGCACCCAACACGGTCTAAAGCCTACTCCGGAGTGGCACTCGAGGGGAGCGACCCACACGAGTAAAGTATCTCAGTATCCAGTAACATAAGTATCATAAATCAGCAGGACTGGATCAAGACTCTAAGTAAGTGGGACAAACCATCCACTAAGGAAGCCCGATCCCTCACCTCCAATCTGATGTAATAATAATAACCCGGTCAACCGCCCACAGTTCGCGGTTGCTGCAATCCCTGCCATCAGGCCCTGCCTGTCCCAAATCCCCAGAAACCTGACTACACTATCCCAAACTCCCTGCTCGCACCCGAGCCACAAATACCCAGAGTCTAAAATGAAAAGGAGAAAAGTATAAAGCATGGTTTCTCCTAAGTCAAGTCCAACATGATAGTGTAGCAGAAAAAGGTGGCCTATCTAGATGACCATACAAGCATGAAGATGTCCCAAGATGATGTAAAGTAAACAGGTGTCGATGTTCTTACATTTATTAGAGCATGCTATCCAAATTACATAATCAATCTCATAAAAGGATTGGATGTTAACATAGCATACATCAAGTCTACACAAGTATGCACCTTTCACATTTGGAAATAAAGTGAGAATAGTATCCAACATGGTTTTCACCAAACATGAATCAGGAGATAAATAACAATCATTACTTTCATAAAGGGTGAATCTCACATAGATAGATCAAGATTAATGTAGTCAGTTATTCTCACACAAACCACTAACCACCCTCAAATGAAACATCCATTCACATATAGACTTGCCAAAGATCATTTAACATTACTTGAATATGGTCATTCAATCCACTATCACCAATGAATAGACTAAGGTTCAACAACTTTTATTGATCTCACATAGGATGCACATAGAATCCACCAACAACATTTATTTCCACATAGGCTAAATCGCCGACCATTCACAATATACAATCTCACGCAAAATAGTCTAAGGATCAACCATTATGGTAAATATCACAAGATGTAGAAGGAAAATCTACAAGGTCAATTATTCTCATGTGGATAAGTCAAGAAACATTTAACATATAACCTCTCATGACATAGGTTCAAGAATCATCAATAAGATCACCCTCACTTACCCTGAATAGCCATTCACACTTAGCCCATATGACATTCACATAAAGTCATAACAATCCCTTCCTACATAGCAACCATATCCTTCACATAAATCAACTAAAATCATTTACACATAACTATCACCATCATTCACCATAATTAGGTTAACCATTCATCACAAAGAGTAGGCTAAAGATTAATTTTCCAATTACCCTTACATAACATAGGTTAAAGGAGGATCACTTATAATCAACTTCATATGAGATAATACAACATCAATCAAACTATTCATTCACTCATGTATACACTGAGAATCAATTAACTTAATCTAAACATGGATATCCAAGCATATTATACCGAGGAGAAGAGAACATCAACCACAATGCCATGAGGGAAACCAATAGCCCGAGTGGGTAAATCGATGTTTTCGGCAAAGCACAACCACCCACCTGAAACTTGACGATCCGCTGCCCGCCTTAGCTAAAATTTGCCGCGAGTAATCCTTATCCTCTCAGGAGTCCGATGCCACGAAAATCATCCAAATCCGCCTCACGGATTGGGCGCAATCACTGAAACAATGCACACTACGCACTCAAATTCCAGAATTTCAGCAGGTGCAACAAGGTTAAATAAAAAGTATGTGCAACCTCAAATACCTCAAAATGAAGTATCCAACAGTAAAACAATGATCTCCTCTTTCATACAAATGTCTTCAAGTCCCCAAAAATCCACCATTAATTTCCCTTAACATTCAAACGAAGCAAAATTCACAATGCTGCCCAAAAACTGTTAACATAAACTTGCTAGCATTTCCAAGCTTAATTAGAGGCTTTTCCAAAGGGATTTATCCACAGATCACGAAAGAGAATTTTCTCACCTTGAAGTTAAGAAGAAGTCCCAACTTGAATTTCTGAAAAAGACCTTGTATCCACGAAGTTATCTGCATTCCAAGGCGCATTGCTCAAATCCAAATTAAAACAGGGACTGCAGTAATCCATATAATAGCACTTCAAAAGATCATTAATTTTACCTAACCAAACGTGCTCCAAATCTTGCAAGAGAGGTACCATTGGATTCCTTGTCGAGAGTAGATACAAATTGAGCCAAAGAACTCCAAATTTCATGCTCGTATGAAGGAGAAAACCCATAAACACTTTGAACTATCCACCAAGTTCCATCTGTGCACGAATGCAGCAAGGTGTTCCAAAGATCATGCATAAACCCTAATAAAAACTCAGATCTGAGGAAAATGATACATATAAATATTGTAGATCTTCGAGTCCTGGAAATTTTCCGACAAAATTCATCCAAAAATTCCACTCCTACAATTCTGAAGAGCCAAAATACTAAAGGCTGCCCAAAAATCCAGACTGAAACAAAGGGTCCCAAAGATGGCCCTAAAACTCTGTAAAAACATGAGATCTGAGGGGAGAGTTGATTACCAAGATTGTAGCCTTACCTCTCGAGAAAACATAGAACCAAAAATGAGCTCAAAAGTCCAAGACATGAGTCCTGGGGAATTTTCGTACCAAACTGCGACGGTGGAGCTCCGAAAATCCAGCAATGGTGCTAAAGCTCCCTCATGGGGAAGATGATGATCATGGAGCTCCAATGGCCCATCCATGGTGATGAAGATGAGGTAGGGTTGCTGGTGCAGCTCTGCCTGGAGTCCCCCAAAAATCCCAGTCCAAAGAAGGAAGAAGGAGGAAGAAGAAGAAGAAGAAAGGAAGAAGAAGAAGGAGAAAACACACATTAAATCCCCCTCCCCCTCTCCTGAAGCTACAGCACGGGCCCGGCCCGCTCGGCCTGGCGGGCCGGACACGTGGCGGCCATCCGGGCCGCCACGTCGCCCGGGACAAGCCCCCCGGATCAAGCCACGTGGCTTGATCCGGGTGGCCGCGGCGCCACCAATGGGTGCGCGCCGCGTGTCCCCACGAGAGGGGAGCGCACAGCGCGCCCACGTGCGCGCGGCGGCGGGCCCAACCACGGCCCGCCACGCGTCCTCCCGCAAAGCCCAGTGGACCGCGACTCCAACACCGGCCCAATGGGGTGCCGACACGTGGCACCCCGGTCCACGACCTTCCCCTGCGCCCGAAAAACCCCCTGAACTTCCGGTTGCCCGTTTTCGCTCATCCGGACTCCAAAAAATACAACCAAATAGCCGATTTCCAACGTTTTTCCGTGCTGAATCCAAATATGAAGTCCATTTTGCAAGAATCCATTTCTAAAAATTACGGGGGCATCCGAACACACCAACTCGATCCATTTTTCGCGCTGAGTCCGGTTTTGAAGTCCGATTTGCGCGCAAAGCCTCCACACTCAACAAAAGGCTTCCAGAAGCTGCCGAACCAACAGTAATCCTTACGTGGGAATTTCGGGTCCTCACAGGATCAAAGGAGGCTACGATCCGGATTGAACTGGTGTATGAACGAACACCCTTCGGGATCCGGATTGGAAAGTCTGATCCGGATCCTGAACATGTCCCATGTCCAGTTTTTGATTTTTATGCAATTAGAAATTCATCCAAGTGTTTCTACACTATAAGAAGTATTCGGATGACCAAAAATAATTACTTAAACATACCTGATCCTTTTGAATTCTTCTTTCTTGAGATTGAGTTAAATGATCCAACTTTCTTTATCTTCAATCTTCAAGACTTAACCGAATTCACGAAATACGCCAACTCAAAATCCGTAACAAAATCCAAGGCCCTAACTGCACTGGGCAGGACCAACAACACTCATCAACGTGTAGCACATGATCGGGTACCTGAACCTCACGAGTACAAGACAACGGTCCTAACTCTAGCCCATGCATGAATGCAAATGTCCTACTGATGAATGAATGAGATGCTCCGGTATCAAATAAAGCTCTAGTGCGAGTGGAGGAGATAAGGATAATACCTGCCACCACGTGGCCAGCTGCCCCCGTATCATCGACCTGTGCGGTGTACACCCTGCCGCTCGGGGGTGGTCGCCTGTCAGACTGCCGCGACGAAGTGGCCCTATCCCCCTGGCCAAAACCTGTCGAAGATCCGCCCGTCTGGAAGGGTGGTGGAGGAAGAACCGAAGCTGCTGATGCTGCTGGTGACCCCGCTCTAGGACAAGACCACGCTCTGTGCCCTGCCTGCCCACACCGGTAACATCGGCCCTGCCGCTGATCACACTGCTGGGGGGCGTGGGGTCCGCCGCAAATCACACAACTATCAGTGCGGCTCTTCTGCTGCTGCCTAGGAGGCCGGGAGCCCCCCGATCTCTGCCTCCTCTGTGCCCCGCGGCCTCTAGGCTGCTGTGGCGGCCTCGGGGGCCTCGATCTGCTCGTCTGCCCAAAATCCTGCGGTGCGGGGCGCTTCTCCCTGGAGCTAGTCCCTGGCGCCCCGCCCCTCTCTGCCATGATCACCGTCCCTCGAGAGACCCACCGTGCACGCTCCATGGCTGCGTCCAGAGTCGGTGATCGGTGAGAATGAACAAGGTGATAAATATCCGGGTGCAGCCCTCGCTCAAACAAATCCACCCTCTGAGCCTCCTCATCAGGGGCGACATGCGGCACACTGCTCAATAATCGCTGGAACTCTCGAATGTAGTCCGGAAGGGGTCGACAACCCTGCTGCAGTCGACGGAGATCCCCCTCTAGCTTCTTCTTTGCACTATCGGGGAAATAGGCCCCGAGTAGCAAAGCGCGAAACTCCTGCCAAGACATCACCTGAGCTCCTGGCGGTCCAACGGGGCGGACTCGACGCCACCAAGTCTCAGCGTCTCCCTCCAGGAAGTGTGTAGCCAAATACACCTGATGCTTTCCCTTAATAAACAAGTTCTCAAATAACTTTTCTATTGCTGAAATCCAGTTTTCTACTTCCCGTGGCTCTGAACTCAGCCCGGCGAATCGCGGAGGATGGAACTGGCTGACATAAGATAATCGATCCGTGAGCTCCCTCTGCTCCGACTCGGTCAACGGGGCGATCTGTGATGAGGTCGACGAAGTCGCTGTTGGCGGTGCCGCAGATGTCCTCTGCTCAAGTAACCTCATCATCCGCTCCATGTTTTCCTCCTGGCGCTTAAACGCCTCTGACATTTGGGCCACCTGGGCCCGTAGCTCCTGAACCTCCCCCGGTGCGGCCTTCTCCTGCTCGGACCTGACCTCAGACGCGGAGTACGCCCTCGTCGTCGCACGACGTCTCGGAGGCATCTCAGGCAACTGCGACAAGGAAAACAGGGTGTCAGAGAACCAAAACCTCACGACCCAAAACAAGCGAAGGTCAAAAACATGTTTCCAACACCAAAGTGTTGTGTTGTCTGCAGCCAACAGAACTACTTTAGAGAGCTAACATGCCTTGTAGATTAGTTTTGTTTGTATGCCTTGTATTCTCTTGATTAACGGATTTTTGAGCTTCGATTTCTAAAAATTTGGTTTTAGGGCATATAATGAGAATTTTTGAAAATCATGAAATTGATCTATTTTTAAAATTCTTTTTGCAAAACTAACTTGATTCCTAGTCTCTATACACGATAATGATTGTTTGGGTACTATTTTTCAAATTTTTGAAAAATAAACAATTTTTCGTGTTCTTGAGTTTTTGCTCGCAGGTTCTTCATTTTCTAACGCACTAGAAAAGATGGTGTTCGCATGGATTCTAGTGTTCATCGCAGCTTTGGTCGGGACACGAGCGACTAACAAGCTCAAAAGAGCTAAAAAATCTCAAGAAAAAGGTGAGTATGTCCATGTGAACAACTCAGATTCGGAATCTGAGACGGAATCGGTCGATTGGGACGAACTTTTGGAAGAAGGCACAGCACATGCTGCATCAACTGCCTCAAAGGGGAAAGCCCCTGCAGCTACAACAAAGGCAAAGACACTGCCAACCGCCGCAGAAAAAGGGAAAGCCCCAATGGAATCAACTCCAGTTACAATGAAAAGAAAGAGCGTTGCACGAAAGAGAGGTAGTGCTCGAGGAATCTCAATTGAAGAACCACTTGCGAGTGAGCCCCCTCACAGGAATTTGTACATATCAGCTCCGAGAGAATCAAGGATTTTGAAAAGAGGGAATACATTGGTGAGCGACATGTGAATGTCAAAGCTCTGAAGGAGCGTTCTGCATTATTTGGAACACTTTTTGATCAAGCAGGACTTGCTCCCATTAATGATACAACAATTGTGAGGATATTCCCGGAGTCTACTGGCTATTGTCTTCACTTGGTGAGGATATTCTATCAGAATGCATCGAGATTGATTGATCTTGAGGACGGACCGAGAGAGTTTCAAACTACGGTTCGAAATGTCAAGATAAAGATCACAACTCAATTGATTGGAGAGGTGCTGGGAATGAAGGCCCGAGTAGATGGAACTCATTACTTAAAGGGTCATGTTTTCACCAATACAACCTGGAGAGTGGTTGTCAATGGTATTTGTCTTCCTGATACTCAGTCGACGGGGAATTCAATTCTTTCAAAAGAACTTCGACCTGAGTACCGATATTTGAACTTTATTGTTTGCTACAATATTTTGCCGAACATGCAAACTAAAGTTCTTCGATGGGATCGAATGCTATTTCTCTATCTTCTTGGGAACCCTACATGTCACGCCCCGAGTCCGCTAATTTGTACGGTTCGGGCATGCTAACAGACCCGCCAATCGGGTAAGACCTTTTCCTACCCGAAAGAAACGGTAACATCCATAATAACACAACAAGTGTATGCGGAAGCTCAATATCAGAGTACTAAAAATCACTACAAATTTAAAACTTTCATTCAATAACAATTAGTTAATGCGGAAATGAAAGCATACCAGAGTGAACCATAACTTAAATTTATTACACTTTACATTTCTGAACTTGCAAATAAAATTATTACAACTCTTTTACATGATTTCCTCACCATACAAGGTTCACTCAATAAACATATATAAAGGGATACCTCTGCTAGACCCTCTAGGTCTCTATGCTGCTGGGCCCTTGCCCCTGTCGTATACCTCGCCGTCTGCCTCTGAACCGTCGCGATCGCTGCATCCATACCTGAACCTGTGGGGGGGGAGTCACTCAAGGGGTGTGAGAACTACGACATAGTTCCCAGTGGGTTCAACCACCGAGATAAAGTGTCCTACACCACTTGGTCCAATGGAAGCAATAATAATAGTGCTAGGAAACTAAAATCCTCAATATCAAAATGCGGCTATGCAATATATATAAATCACTACACTATCTGTATATACTCATCATCCCAGCACTACTCTGTCTAGCCATACCAGGCTGCTAAGCACCAACTCGGCCACTATGCCGCTGTATACAGGGTCAACTAGCCCGGCCACCTTGGCCACTCTAATTTCTCTTTATTTCTTTAAATTTTGGTGCTTTAGTTCAAGTTAACCCTCACAAATTCTTATCCAACGGGCCCCAGCCCGGTAGTCCTGCTACCATAAGATAAGATTTCTAAGGTTGCCGATAACACTCGCAAGTGTTACCCCGTCCTACGGGAGAAACGTGCCAGACGGGTCACTGCCCGGGAGAGGGATCCTGCCGCTCCTCCAACAAGGGTCACGTTTCCTCCCCGCAGGTACGCCCGTTTTATCTTTATATTTTCTTTCTTTTCTTTTCTTTTTCTTTCTCTTTTTACTTTAGTTCTTAGCCTCTTTGCCTTAGAACACTTGCTTTTCTTTCTTATTCGAGCTTATAGCTCCCTTTTTGCCACTAGCAAATCCCTTTCTCTTTTCTTTGAGTATTTAGCTCTTTGGTTTCACTTTAAGCCTTTCGAAAGTACCTCGTCCGACGGGTCACTGCCCAGGGAGTCCTGCTCCACTTGACGAGTCTCAAATTCGAAGGCGTCATTTACTTTCTCTTTTCATTCTCTTTATCTTAAGCAATTTGCTTGTCTTGCTTATTAACCAAATTTTAGCTCTATCTTGAGCAATTTGCTTGTCTTGCTTATTAACCAATTTTCCATCCCTTACCCTAGGCCTTGCCACACGGGTAACCAGAGAGTCTCATGGACTCTTAAACATTTCACCTTTCTTTACTTAACTCAAATTGAAGTTAAAGTTATCGTTCATTCGCCCAACCACCCTATGACTTTCTAGGGTTATATTTATTTAATTCTTTAACCTTGGGATCTCATCCCACTTTCCTGATTCCTCATTGAATCCTAGAGTTAACTTAACTCTATTTTCCTGTTCCACTATTAACTTAGAGTTACATCGACTCTAATTTCCTGTTCTCCCTTTCATGTCTCCACATTTGATCCATTTTTCCATTCTCTTGAATTCCTTACTGAATCCTAGAGTCAACTTGACTCTAACTTTTCTGTCTGTGAGTTTAAACTCTTCTAGCTCAACCTAGGTTCCCTTTACCTAAGTTCCATATCATACTTGTCCTAGAGTTCCTTGACTCTATGCTGACCACTAGTTCACCTTAGGTTCTCTTTACCTAAGTCCCATGTCATACTTGTCCTAGAGTTCCCTGACTCTGTGTTGATCACTCTATCCAGTGTCCTTAGGTTGTCACCTAAGACCATGCCACTCATCCTCCCTAGGATAACTCCTAAGTTGATGTCACTTGTCAAACCCCTATACTAGGTTTTCTCCTAGTCTTACTACCAACAACTGTTGCTCCCTTATGTCACGTGTTTCCTAGGGTTATGCCCTAACATACTCAAAATCATGAATAGCTAATCATTTTCATGCATGCAATTATTTTCATCTCATTCATAAAATAATAATTATCTCTACGCATGCATATTCATCATATATGTTTGGCAACCATCAGTTGCACTTTTCCTCTGTGTCTCTTTGCACATGCACAATTATTCCCCTATCTCTGGCAACCAACAATTGCTCTTTTTCATCTGAATCCATCTATACAGGTAATCAATATCATAATTACCTAACGCCTCTAACAGGCTACTATCATGCTTCGAATCAAAAAGCAAGGGAGCAAGGGGAGAGATCACCCAATTTCGGCAGAATTCCCCACCTTGTGGTGTCCCCAATTGCTTGTAGACACTTGCAATTGGTCCCTGCACGATTCCACTTGTCTCCTCGAGCTTGCACGCAAAACGGTGCACCTCTCTCGAGTCCGCACGCAAAATAGTGCACGTCCTACAATCCTGCACGCAAAACGATGCATGTCATTAAAACCCATACGTAAAATGGTGCGCGCCACTTCAGCCGGCACGCAAAACGATGCGCGGCAACACGATCTGCACGCGAAACGATGCACGTACCTCAAATCTGCACGCAAAACAGTGCACGTATGACTGTAGGGTTGCACGCAAAACGGTGCATATTTTTTCTAGCCCTGCACGAAAAATGACGCACAATATTAGGATCGGCACGCAAAACTGTGCGCGACAACACAAACTGCACGCGAAACGGTGCACGTATCTCGAAACTGCACGCAAAACGGTGCACATCTGACTGTAGGGTTGCACGCAAAACGGTGCAGATTTTTCCCTAGCCCTGCACGAAAATGATGCAAACCATCAGATTCTACACGCGAAACTGCGCGCATTGGTCCAACCCGCACACAAAACGGAGCACATACCTTGTATTGGCATGCAAAACGGTGCACGTTCCTTTTTCAACTTTGCACGCAAAACGGTGCATATTTTCCGAGCCTACGCCCAAAACTGTGCATACTTGTTGAATCCGCACGCAAAATGGTGCTTATCTCCACGAGTGGCATGCGAAACGAGGCGCGCCCAAAATGCCCGCGAAACTCGCACAGTAAAGCGGCACAGTAAAAACTTGGTCCCTATCACGCACATAGGCATGGGGGTCAAATCCAAAATCCAAAAGCAAATGTAAAAACTGCGACAAAAATACCGCAAAATGCCATACGGGACCTACCTCAACATCGTCGCGTCGTCCAACGTGCCCATCAGTCCTTTTTGAAACATCTTGCGCGCTCCACGGAGTCCACGGCGTGCTCGTGCGCCCCGAAAAGCCTGGGCGAAAATCGCCCATTCCTTCTCCTGGTACGCTCGGGTGAAGCCCAAGAGGGAAAAAGGAGGAAAAATGAGCCGTTTCGAGCCCACATAGGCCGAAACCGGACTTTCGGGCGCACTTTCCGAGCGCCCGAAAATTTTCGGGCGGCTATAGTAACCGCCCCCCAACGCGGTCCACGGTCCACGGCGCGCCAGCTCAGCGCCACGTCACCACGCTCGGCCAACCCGAGCGTGACACGTGTCCCTGGACCCGTGCACCGCGACCACGGAAACGTGGCGGCCAATCAGGGGCCGCCACGTGGACCGCACCCACGCCTGCTCTGACGCCCGCCTGCAGTGTCGCGTTGAGTCAGCGCGTCACATCGCGCTGACCGGCCAATGGGAGGCCGACACGTGGCCTGTCCCCGCTGACCCGCTACAGTGCCCGCGCGCCTTCCCCGTGCACGCCTGCTCCCTCGGTCAGGGCGTCCAATGGGGAGACGCCACGTGGCGCTTCCCCACCTACCACGCGCCTCGGGCCGCGCGCCACAGCGCACCGCGCGCGAAAAACTTGTCTCGGGATTCGCGCCCGCTGCCTCGGGATTCGTGCCAACGCCTCGGGATCCGTGCCAACTCGGGATTTGGGTGCGCTACAGTAACTTCCGGGCGCACCCACCACCGGACCGGGCTGCTACAGTGAACCGGGTTCGCTATAGTGCAGCCCGGTTCGCTACAGCCCACAAAAGCTTGATTGCTACAGTACTTTCCGGGCGCCCGGTTCCCACTTTCGGGCGCCCGAAACTTGGGCCCAAGCCCAGTTTCGCCCGTTTTCGTCCGTTCTTGTCCGTTTCTCGCCCGTTTTCGCTCAAATTTGACGGGCAGCCACAGTTTAACTTAATTTACCTCCTGGCACTTAAACTTTTCAGTTTAGACCTTCTCTGTGTTGCCAAAAGTCCCACTATATTTGAATTCGCTGGCGGAGCCCGTTCTCTCTATCCGGGTGTCCGATCAACGCGAAACTTTTACTGTGGCCTTAAAAGACATTTACGGAGCTCCCGTAATTTTCTCGGAATTTTCTGAGACTGCGAATTTTTCACTTACAATCTGGGCCCACTTTCTCATGTAAGATTCAAGGTCTCACGTTCTAATCCCGATTTGGGCCCAATTCGTTTCCAGGTCATCCTTTACCTCAATAAATTCAATAAAATAGCATTTCATACCATTTTATTTACATTTATTTATATACCAAAATTCCGGTTCATTACACTACAGCTGCTTTGGGATCAAACTACAACATTCCGTATCTTATCTGGTCAAGGATGGCGAGATATGTGGAGAATGCCCATCCCACTGAGAGACTTCCTTTCCCAATAATAATTATGCGCATCTTTCGCAAATTCAAGATCGACACAAGCTCGAGCGCATATATGCATAGTTTGGGAACCATTAATGATACAACAATTGTGAAGTCCCACTCCACAAGACAGGATGAGCCTCCAACACCTCCTCGCAGCAAGAGACAAGCAGCCCCTTCAGCACCAGCAGCACCTACAACACAACCAGCAGCAGCGGGAACTTCAACTTCAGAGGATGACGCCTCTGTTACATCAATATATAGAGAACAACAACGGCTTTCATCGGAACAAGAGTGAATGTCTTCCGAGTTCGTCAAGATGACCGCCGACATAGGAGACTTAAAGAAGAAGCAGAAATCTCTGGCCAAGTTAGTCAAAAAGATCTTTCAAAAACTTGGTTGCAGCAGCTCTGAGGATTCAGATTGAGATTTATTTTTTCTTATGTTCTAATAATCTTTTTATTTTTTGCAGGTTTTTAGTCTTAGTTCTTACTCTTTTTGAACTTTTTAACTCCCTTAATTTTTGTAATTTTGGCTAACTTCTGTGACAAAAAGGGGGAGAGAGATATAATCAATGGTTTATGGTTTGTGAGAACTTTGGACACTTCAAACTTGGAAGGTAAGTATGACAACAACTTTTGCTTTGTATTGTGAATGAATGCATGCCTCAGCTAACTATTTGACTAACTATTTGGGCATGTAATATTACTAACAAGTTGTTTGATGACTAACGTACTTATAACATTTGGAATTTAATGCTTAGAAGATATGTCTATCTCTGATTGGTATTCTAATACATATCTGCTTTTATAAATATCATGGTGAGTATAAACTTCATCTCTCTGTTTGATTTTTGAATGTTAAATTTTTGAGGTATCTAACGATTTCTTTTGTCAAGAATTATTTCTTTTGCAGAGAGTACAAATGTCTAAGTCTAGAGTTTGTTTTAAGAGTTTAACTCATGTACTCATTTTTATTTGGATCATAATTGTAAATTTTTGTTGTATGGTGATAACAACAAAAATATCTTTTTGAATTTTCTTTTAGTGGATTTTTGTTTTGTCACGAAACCGCCAAAGGGGAAGATTGTTAAGGAATTTGTTTTGGCGTAATTCGTGAAAGTGGTTAAGTGTTGAAGATTGAAGATGAAGATGTTTGGACCATATACCTCAATCTCAAGAAAGAAGAATTCAAAAGGATTAGGTACGTTTAACTAAATAAGTCTGGTGATCCGAATACTTCTTATAGTGTAGAAACACTTGGATGGGTTCTTAACTGCATAAAAATAAAGAAACTGGACTGTTACATGTTCAGGATTCGGATCAGGATACTTCAGTCCGGACCCCGAATGTAGGTAGGTTCATGCAGAATTTCAGTCCGGATCGCCCTTGGCTCAGTCCGGACCCCGAACGTGGATTCTGCAGAAATCGCATGAACAGTCCGGACTGTGTATCTTTTAGTCCGGACCCTGAACATGATTTTTCAGGAATTCTCTGAAAAATGACGACAGTCCGGATCAAGCCAAATCCACTCCGGACCGTCGTGCGGGAAAAAGTCTGTTAAAGTCAGTTTTTGATTCTTATCCTCTTCCAAAGGTTTCTAGCCTATAAATAAACCCTAATTTCATTTCTTAGGGTAAGCCGAAAAAGATCTAATGATCCGTATGGTGGAAAATTTCATAATCCAAAATTAACGAAGATTTAGAGAAATCCACATATAGAGAAGAAAGGAAATAACTAGATTTATTCTATGTTTCTTCATCTATATTGATTAATTTGATTCTAGGTTTCAAACTCAGATTTTGAGTAGAATCAAATTAATGAATACCTAGATGGTATTTCTGATCTATCTTTGATCTAAGTATTCGGCGGATTTTCACCACCAACAAAACAACGATTTTCCCAAAAATCGGCGCGTGGATTCACGTAGCCTTGTGGATTCAAGGTGCTACCGCTCTCGTGGATTCGGAGCGAGGTACGTATGTGTGATCGATACGTACTACTTGGTGGAGACCGTGGATTCGGTTGGACATCGTGGATTCGACGTTGGACGCCGTGGATTCGGCGTTGGACGCAAATCGTGGATTCGAGGCGCGTTGCAGAGCGAGCGTAGAAGATCAACTAGGAGCGTATGGAAAAAGGTTGAGTCGTGTGTGAGTACGTTATATCACCTTTGTACGTGTTTAATTCTAGTGGATTTCACCGTGTGATCGGTCCCGTGGTTTTTTACTCCTGATTTGGAGTTTTCCACGTAAAATCTCTGCGTGTTATTTACTTTTCCGCATTGGGTTATTTTTACGCAAAGATTTTGGCGTGTTTATTATTTACACCTATTCACCCCCCTCTAGGTGTTTTTTCCCCCTGTTCAGATCCATATTTATCATAACCCACAGTACCCACCTCAAAGAGTGCTGACCGGAACACCTGGGATCGAAACACGCCCGCAATCGGTACTCGGACCTAAGAAAGTCCCCAAAAGAACCACAGTCAGAACTGAAATGTATTATGTAAAGGAACGGAGTCCAAAACCCAAGAACCAGCACGGCGGCGGCAATGACGCGCGACGGACGACGCGACGGCGCGTGACGGACGACGCGGCCGCAGTCTCCTCCACCGCGTCGTTGCATGCCGTGCGGCCGCGCGGGCACCGGCCCCGCGCGACACCGCATGCGGCTCGGCCGCGCGGGCACCAGCCCCGCGCGGTACCGCAAGCGGCATGGCCGCGCGGGCACCAACCCCGCGCGGCTCCCCAAGCGGCGCGACCGCGCGGGCGCTAGCCCCGCGATGCGCCGCCTGCAGAGCAGGCGCGGGCGCCTACCCCGCGCGGCGCTGCGAGCAGCCCGGCCACGTGGGCTTGCCCCGCGCGGCGCCGCCTGCAGCGCGGCGCGGGCGCCTGCCCCGCGCGGTCTTGCCCCGCGCGGCGCCGCTTGCAGCGCGGCGCGGGTGCCTGCCCCGCGCGGAGCCGCCTGCAGCGCGGCGCCGCGGGCAGCCCGGCCGCGAGGGCTCGCCCCGCGCGTCGCCGCCTGCAGCGCGACGCGGTCGCCTGCCCCGCGCGGCGCCGCGGGCAACCCGGCGGCGCGGGCTTTGTCCCGCGCGGCGCCGAACGGAGTGCGGCAGCCGTCCCGGGACGGCGGCGGCTGCGGCGGTGGGTAAGCCAAAAACGGTGAAAACCCCCAAAACAAAAACGGAAAGGAGCATCACTTACCCGATTTCGTCGGAGAAGGCGATCCGTTCACGCTCCCGGCTTCGGCACGTTGATCGGGGATGATCGGGTCCCTCCGCTTTCTCCTTTTTTCTTTCTTTTCTCCTCCGATTAGGGTTTCCCTTCCTCTTTCTCTCTTTTCTCTCCGGCTAGGATTTCTTTTAGGGAACAACGGTTTCTTTCTCTTGGTACGTACCATAGAAATCCACCTCGGGTATTTAATAGATAATTAATTATTTATTTATTTCGTAAGAGATAATTCCTTATCTCCTCGAAAAGCGTGCACGATCTCTTGTACGGATTCCGATGCACACTACGGCTACCGCGATCCTAAAAACCCCTTTCTGGGGGATCCGTAAGTCGGAATTCGAATCCGGTTGCACCGCCGGTCACCGTTTTTTGAGCTCTATCACAAAAAAATACCCGCACCTCATGATTATCAACTTAAGTAAACCTGTTAATTCGGTTTCCTCTAACTTATACTTTATTAGCAGGAGGGTAAAACATTACACGAAAAGTTGTGTTATTACACTGCTTCAGTCTGAGATGTAGTAGTTTTTAGTTCAGCTTTATTTTTATTGCCCTTTTATTATCTCTTATATCTAAGCAGGTTTATAGCGCTTCGTATACGTGGAAAATTCCGTGTGTACGGCGGATTTGTTGACGGGCCCGAGTTCTGGTTTACACCCGGGGCGTGACAGTTAATGCATAGCAGTTGGTGGTTGGGATTGTGAAGTTACCATTTTGCCCTTACCAAAAACTGGAAATTACCTCACTGCCCCCAAGTTCTGGAGGCTGAGTACCGATACTCGGGCTCCCAGTACCGGTACCTGTGATGACCTGGATCTCTGCAGAGCTGTGGTAGAGTCATTGGTGACATCTGGGGAGCCTGTACTGTGTGTTAGAGGTGTTTGTGCACCAATTGGACACAAGTGGCGGACTTCGGGCTTAATGGATCACGTGGGTGATCAATGGACTCCGTCGGATCGTTAGAAGTGGTTTCGCGCGAAGCGGATATTAAAAATGGACTCAGCGCGAAGTTTGGACCAAGAATTACCTTTCCGGATGCCTTCAGCAAATTTTGGAGTTGGAATTTGGCAAAATGGACATCAAATTCGGATTCAGCGCGCGAAAACGGTCAAAATGGACTACCTACTTGATGTTTTGGACAACCGGTCACTGTTCATGCCGGAACAGTGTTTCCGGCCGCCGGCGGGCAGCGGCGGCGGCGGCGGGCAGCGGCGCAGCAGCCGCGGGCAGCGCGGCGGGCGGAGGCGCGGGCCGCCCGGTCCACGCAGCAGGCGTGCACCGGGGGCTGGACGCGTGGCGGCTCGGGAGTGGGCCGGTCCGCGGGGCGCGGTCTACGAAGAGCGCGGGGCGCACGGTGGACCGGGGTGGACACGTGGCGGCCGGTGGTTGGTGCGGTGTAGAGCGCTCGGTGCACCGAACGGGTGCGGGTGGCCTCGGGTTTCGTGCCTGGCAGGGGCGCCAGGCGGCGCGTCAGGCGAGCACGTGGGCGCGGCAGGCGGGCGCTGACCGGGTGCGCTCCACGTGTCGTCGCCGCGTTGGTCCACGCGTCGCGCAGTGGATGGCCAGGATGGCTGTCCGCTGTGCGGGGGGCGACGTGGAGGCCCGGTGGGCTTTCGGGCGCGCACAGTGTTGGGCCGGGCCCAACACTGTAGCCGCCCGAAAGTGGGAGCGCCCGGAAATTGGGACTTAATGGGAATTATCTGATTTGTTTCCAGCTTGTATTTAAAGGCCCTGTTCAGGTCCGAATATCTTTCTCCCTGTTCATCTTTACACTGTGCAACCCTCAGGAGATTTCCTCCTCTCCCTGGGACGGATCCATCTGCAGATTCCAGGATTTTTCTGCGGCACGCATCCCGAGGTTACCATTTTTACGGCGCGGCGCGACGCTCGTTCGTTTGTGGTCTTCTTCATCGCGTTTTGGTGCGAGGACTCCCCAGGCTTACCCCGAGCACCTTTTTCTGTGATTCTTGCGCCGTTGGCTTCACGACAGGTAGGGCTACGTTTCCCATGTTTACTGGTTTTTCCCATTTCGAGCTTTTCATGGGTTTTTCGGATCATCTTGTGACCTCATTTTCTGGGGCGGAGTTTTGGGACAGCGGTGCGGTATTTTGGCGATATCTTCGCGCACAGGCATCGGATTGGGGCGATTCAAAAGGAGTTTTGTATCTACACATCACGTGGAATATCTCCAAATTTTCTTGGAATTTTCTGAATATTTTTCGAAGTTGAAAAATATCTGTGTACAGAAGTTATTGCTACAGTTTTTTTGAGCAGTTTATTTCGAGGTGGTTCCCTTGTCGGATTTGTTTCTCAGTGTAGGAAACTCGGATTTGAGCGTGCAGGTAGTCGTTTCGACGGGTTCGTCGCGAGGATCGTGACAGTATTTTTCTTGGAATTTTCCGGGCAATTCTCGCAGGTAAAAACAGGGAAACTGTGGACTGTTGTGTTTGGGGCAGATTTGTGTGAGCATTGTATGTTAATTATGTATGTTCTTTTGGGAATTTTGTACAGCGATCGCGGCGGCTTATCGGTTTGGGCGAGAGCGCTTTTTGGACTTGGAATTAGCGATCGAGGTGGGTGGTTGTTGTTTACCTCTATTTTGACATGCTCACTAGGACTATTAGAGTGATCCCTTTATTTGGACATGCATGCTTAAGTGATATAAAATTGTGAGCCTTTCATATGGAAATTACTATTGTGGATATCTGATAGTGGTTGGGACTTATACATGTTGGTATGGATGGAATGTTAGCGTTTAACCTTGCATGTGGATTGGAATATTTATTTTGGACTATATGATTATCCTGTTAGTGGTTGGTGCTATTGAGGATTTTATGACATGCATAGGTGGATAGTGATGCTTTATTATGGAACATGGATTATAGACATGTGTGGTTGGATAATGTTTTAGCATGATGGTTATATCTATGCGGATCTATTAACTGTTACACATGTGGAACCACTATTGGTCGCCTTTTCCTTTATTTCCTTGAGAACACTTGCATGCTTGTTTGGACATCTAGGTAGGCCATCTTTTATCGCTACACTTTCATGCTGGAACTTGACTTAGGAGAAACCTTGTTTGCTTCTTTCTCCTTTTCGTAGTCAGGTGGGTTTGCTCGGGTTTGAGCAGGGGTTTGGGATAGTGTAGCCGGGGCCTGGATTATGGATCATGGGTTTTGGCGGCGACCGCGGATATTGGGCGGTTGACCGGATGTCGGTTATAGGACATCGGTGATAGGGCATGATTATGGACTAGAGGGTTTTGTGGCAACCGCGGATAGTAGGCGGTTGACCAGATGTCGGATGTGGGACATGTTTGTGATTGTGGGTTATTCCGGCGACCGCGGATTTTGGGCGGTTGACCGGAGGTCGGTTGTGAGACCTGGTCGTGGATTGTGGGGTATTGCGGCAATCGCGGATATTGGGCGATTGACCGGATGGTTACTTTTGCATCTGATTGGTGAATCAGTTTTCTTTTAGTGGAGGGTTGTGTTCCACTGGGGCTTTATAGTTATGATCCAATCCTGCTTTTGTCACCGGCGCGGTTATTGGCCGGTGATGCTTTTATCACACCGGCGCGGTTATTGCCCGGTCATGCTTTACTCGTGTGGGTAGCTCCCCTCGAGATCCCCTCCGGAGGCCGGGGCTGGACAGTTATGGACAGATTTGCTATCACATCGGTGCGGCTTATTGGCCCGATGATGAGGGCGGCAGCAGGAATTTTGCTATCACATCGGCGCGGCTTATTTGCCCGATGATGAGGGCGGTACAGATTGGGTTCATCTGGGACGGTTGGTTATTGTTGCATACGGTTATTCCACTCTAGGACTGTATTTTAGAGGCATAGTAGTGGTAGATTTCCCTCTTTCAGCGGTTTCATTTCTTACCACTCTTCTTTCCTTTTTGCCTCTGGTAGGCCTAGTGGGTGTGTCAGAGTTTGAGGTTTTACCCACTAGGGGAGGCTACTGGTTTACTAGTAGTTCTCACCCCCATTCTTCTTTCCTCTTTTTCTTCTTCCTTGTTTTGCAGTGTCTTCTGCGGGTGCTGCTGGGCTTTCAGCGGTGGGTCGAGGAGAGAGGACGGCCGAGTAGATAGATCTCGAGGCAGGATGGGCGTGTTAGCTGGACTGTTGGTGTTCCCAGGTTTCCTCAGACGGTTGTACTTTTGCATTTGGGACTGGCTTTTGCCAGCAGGTTGTATTTATTTTGGTGAGCTGGGAGAGACAGATGTATCATTTATACAGATGTATTGTATTTTATTTCCAGCTTCAGTCTGAGATGTATTAGTTTTAGTTCAGCTCTGTTTTATTGCTCTTTTATTATTATCTCTTATATCTGAGCAGGTTTGGCGCTTCGTGTACACGGGAAATACCGTGTGCACGGCGGATCTGTAGACGGGCCCGGGTTCTGGTTTACACCCGGGGCGTGACAGATTAGGTGGTATCAGAGCTTAGGGATAGGTCATTTGGGACTTAGGAAACCCTAGGCTTTTCGGCGGACCCTAGGATGTTAGTGCGTGAGAGACGCGACATTTTGCGAAAGTCGGTGATTTATTTGTTTGACTCTTCCGGTGAGTGAAGAGGGATCGGCATATCCTATTTTTGTGGGACAATTATGTTGGCTGCAGACAACATAAAGTTACAAAAATAGAGGGATGTCTTTGACTTTCGCTAGATTGGGTCGAGTGTTTCGGGTGTGCTGATTTGCAGTCTTGTCGTGGTGAGCGGTGTCTCCCCGACGTTGGGCCCTGACCCGGGTGCACCTTGGTGCGGCAATTGGGTCTGAGCTGGTTGTTTCGGGCCGGATACCCAGATTGGAGTCTGAGAGCTCCGGACCCGAAGGGTAGGTGTGTTGGAGGCAGATCAGCAGCGCGGTGGCACAATTGTCGGAGCGGTGGCACAGTTGTCGGAGCAGCGCGGTGACACAGTTGTCGGAGCGGTGGCACAGTTGTCGGAGCAGCGCAGTGGCACAGTTGTCGGAGCAGCGCGGTGACACAGTTGTCGGAGCGGTGGCACAGTTGTCGGAGTAGCGAGTAGCCCCCTCCGTCCCGGCGTTTAGTGCTGGGGCGCCGAGGTAGGGTGGACAGTTGACAGCGGGTAAGCTGTGGGATTTCTTTGATCAAGTGAGCCAGTTTTGGCGGATGAGTCACCCCGATTCGTGGCATTGAGTATGGAGCCCTTGGAGGCAGGGTCTTGTTCGGTGGGGGATAGAGAGTACTTGAAGGCCTTTTATGGCAAGAGTTAACGCAGTTGCTGAACTGCACGCTCCATGTATAGAGGGACGGGGCGCATAGTGTAGAGTTATTATAGGATCCACAAGGATCTAAATAGGTACTATCAAACAACTAGAGGGGGGGGGGGGTGAATAGGTGTAATACTTATAAAACCAAATCTCAGTGCAAAATTAAAACCAATGCGGAAAATAAAAACAGCACACCGAGATATACGTGGAAACTCCAATCCAGGAGAAAAACCACGGGACCAACACGCAATAACAATCCACTAAGAATAGAAGAATAACAAGGTGATTACCGACTCCACGGACTCAACCCCTCCTTCAGCTTCTTCGGACCTTGCGCTGACCGGTTGGATATCCACGCAATAACAATCCCTAAGAAAAGAAGAATAACAAGGTGATTACCGTCTCCACGGATTTAACCCCTCCTTCAATTTCTTGGACCTCGCGCTCCACCGATTTTGCACGCCCACTGCACACGTTCGAATCCACGAACGCCACTCGAATCCACGAGCACACGTTTCGAATCCACGAAACGCCTTTAGCACACCGAATCCACGATGCCACGTCGAATCCACGACGCAAACTCAGTCGATAAGAATATTGACTTCGATGGTGATCCTTTGCTTAGATTCTCAATGAGGAACCGTAGAAGAAATCTCTAAGCAAAGATTAGATCAATTCGACAAAAGATATGTTCTTGAAAGAACCATCGAATTGACCTAAAAGAGGCTATAAAGAAGAACGATGAAAACCTAGCCTCTAGGGTTGCTCTCAAGTGTTTTAGAAATTGATCGGCCGTAGCTCCCACGTTTTTGAGAAACCCTAAATGTCTATTTATAGGTTAGAAACCTTTGGAAAGAGATAAGAATCAAAAACATACCTTATCTGGAAATTTTCAGGACGGCGATCCGGATCGGATTTACTGCGATCCGGATCGTCGTAACGAGATTGACGATTCCAGAAATACCATGGTTCGGGATCCGGATCGCATTGCCCGATCCGGATCGTTCATACAAATCAGAAAACTTAACATTCGGGATCCGGATCGGAAATTGCATGGATCCGGATCGAAGTCTTATATGAAGCAACAACCTTCGGGATCCGGATCGTTGGCTCTGATCCGGATCCTGAACAAGTCCGAACACCAGTTTTTGATTATTATGCAATTAAAAGTTCTTCCAAGTGTTTCTACACTATAAGAAAGTATTCGGATCACCACAATTATTTAGTTAAACATACCTGATCCTCTTGAATACTTTCTTCTTGAGATTGATGTAACTGATCCACAATTCTTCAACTTCAATCTTCAAGATTCAAGACACTGAGTGTCAACTTGAGCTCTTGTTGAATCTTCTCTAAGTCTTTGATTGCTGATTGACAATTTGATCCCTTTAAGACTCCGACTCAACTCACTGACATGACTCACGAAATATGCCAATACCAAAATGCCGTAACAATCTCCCCCTTTGGCAATTTCGTGACAAAACCCAAAAATACATAAAAACGCTCAAGTCACTCATCTTAAACAAAAAAAAAAAAAAAAAAAAAAAAAAAAAAAAAAAAACGAAATTCAATGTCATCACCAAAACATTGATTTTCTTTGCGTGAAAGATCCAATAAATACAAAATTACATTTGAACCAAACAGTCCTAGAACATACTCTATGACTTAGGACTTGGAGTCTTAAAGTGATGTAATTCCTGCAAAACAAAACTCCAAAAAAATCAAACGTTAGTTGTTAGAAATTAAAATCCTACATTTGATCCGTCTTCCTTTTGGTTCTTTTGTTTTTCGGCTCTTTCAATTTTTCTTTGTCTCCCCCTATCTTGAGCATCTCTAACCTGTTCTCCATGTTCTTGAGCATTTATGTTCTCCCCCTTTGTGATACGATCATCATTTTCCGTTCTCCCCCATTTTTCCATTTTCGTTTGTCCTCTCTTGATGATCTTATCTCCGTCATTTCTCTTCTCCCCCTTTTTGTCACAAATTGTCAAACAGTGAACATACTAGACAAAAGGAAATCACTAACAACATTAGTTCATAGAGAAAGAGAGATAAAAGCTCAGTTCTGGTATATAACAAAAATGCAGATTGCGTACCTGTACCAGAAAGCAAAAATTAATTAATTTCTTGAAACAAATCCAGATTTTAGAATCTTTTCAAATACCGATTTGTATTCCATCAAGAAATCAATTTAAGTGCTTTAAACAGGGAATTCACACAGATGTCATTCAATCCAATTAATTTCACAAAATTAAAAAGATTTACTCCAAAATCATGAAAAATAAAGGTAAAACATTATAAACCGTTTTTCATGTTATATTCATCAAACACAAGTCATCAAAAATAATCTTGAGATCCAAAGTCTATCAAGATGTAACGGATTTACAAAGATGACATACGGAGATTTCCAAACGACATCAATCTTGAATTCTACCCTTTCAAATTGAGATAATCACTAAAATTCCTAAGGGTGGCTCTTTGAGCATCTTTCAACTATCCCACCTTATACCAACCAGGAGATTGTTCAAAATATAAGAGTTTTGCATATAAATCTCCAAATGCTTCAACTAAAGATTTTCTCATAAAATACTATCAAGCATCCATAACATGTGGTAGCTTCACACACAAACCGGACGACCGGGGTGGCAGCTCTTTCCAGCATGTGGTGGTAGTTTTCACACTCCTTTCGGATGTAACTCTTTCCACATCTTTTGCAAATCATTTCAATACCCTTGTAAGAATGCAATCTCTTACGTGAAAGAATTAAATCCCAAAATTTAGTCTATCGGTTGTCTCACGTTTATCACAATGAACTCACACAACCGAGATAGATTAAGCATCTAAAGATCACACATGATTTCTAAAATTTGATGCTTATAATATCAAAAACTCCTATAATGAAGTATCTTCAAGATTATGATTATGGAGTAAAGTTGATAATCCATATACAATTAAATTGGAGTGATTGAAAGTGAAAGCCCTTTTCATTCAATGCACTTGTTCATTAAAAACCCTTTTGTTCAAAAATAAAGTATAAAAACGAAGAGCATTGAAAAACATGTAATGCAAAGATTAAGAAAGATATGAAGGGAAAACCAATCAAAGCATTACATACAGTCATAAGCTATTTAGAACTTAAGACAAGGAAAGATATCACCTTTCCGAATCCAAAATCGCTGGATTTTGGGTTGTCTTGATTCGTTGTGGCCGGGGGTTGTCCGCTTTGACTGTTGATCCACCTTAGGTCTTTGCCTCGCAGTGATCCACTTGAATGATTGATGTTGTGGCTCGGACCTTTGGTGGGTTGAGTGAACTCCTTTGACTTGATGTGTCTTTTGATTCCGTTGAGTTCGCTCCGTAGATGAAGTTGCCGAAGGACTCTTCTTTCTCTTTTTCGGGCAATTCTTCACCAAATGTCCTTCAAGTCCACATAAGTGACAAGTTCTTCCTTTCAATTTCATTGTGGAACTTGAAGCATGCACAGTTTGGTCCTTTTTGAAACCCAAACCAACCTTGCTTGTTTGACCTAATCCGGACATACCGTCAAAGTTTTTGAAACCGGTTGAAAGCCTTTGTATGTCGGATTTGAGTTGATGAACTTGCTTGGTCAAAGCTTGGTTGGTGACATGAATTTCCTCAAACTGCTTTTCTAGAAAATCAATCTTGTTAATGTGGGAATTAACAGTCGTTTCCGATTGATTTATCTTTTCTTGGAGGATTTTATTATTATCCAATAAAAGCTCTCGTTCCTCCTCGAGATCATGAAGTTTTATCTTTAAAGCATGATTCTCATCTTGATCTTCAAGTCGTTGCTTTCTCAACTTCTTGATATGTTTGGCCATCTTCTTAGATTCCGCAAGAAGTTGTTGATATGCCTCAACGAGTTCTTCCTCGTCCGACTCCCCCTCACTTGATGACTCTCCGCCGGTTGTTGATGTTTCATACAAAATCAAAGGAGTAGAGTTAGTGACTAATGATGATAAACAATTATTAGAAGAGGGAAAATGAGAGGCATGAGAAGCAACGATTTTTTCCTCTTTACTTGAGGTCGATTCATTAGAAGTAGAATCGTCCCAAGTTTTCGCTTGCAAAGCCTTCTTTTTATATGATTTCGGAGAAGGACAATCCGTTGAAAAATGGCCGTAGCCTTTGCATCGATAGCATTGGATTTCCCCTTCGAAATCATCTTTTTCTTTTTCTTTAGAAGGTTTTGCAACGCCTTTGAGATTAGAGGATTTAGAACCCGATGATCCTTTAGATGGTTTCGTGGATGTAGATCCATCGGTTCGATTCTTCCAAAATTTCCGACGAAATTTCTTTACGATCCGCGCCAAATGTTCTTCAAAATCGGCAAAAGAGATTTCATCGTCGGAACTTGATTCACTATCTTCTTCCTTTGTTGATTTGAATGCAATACCTGTAAGCTTAGAAGAAGACTTGGAAGAAACTTGATTAGTAGGAAAAGTCATCTCATAAGTTTGCAAAGCACCTACTAATTCCTCTACTCTCATCTCATCCGGATGACTAACGGTTTCAATGGCGGTAACCTTTGCCCTAAACCGTTCCGGAAGAGTCCGAAGTATCTTTCTTACAATTCTCGACTCCGGGATCTTTTCTCCTAAATTAGCACATGTATTTATTACATCTTGAAGTCTAGTGTAATAATCTGTAAACAATTCATGCTCTTTCATATGAATAGAGTCAAATTGACTTGTAAGCATCTGGAGCTTTTGAATTTTTACAAGATTAGTACCCTCATGCGTAATTTTGAGAATATGCCAAATTTCCTTCGCGGTTTCACACGCGGAAATTCGTGTGAACTCAGTCGAGGAAAGAGAATTAAATAAAGCGTTCATACCTTTCCCATTGTAAGAAGATCTTTCAAATTCCTCTTTGGACCATCTAGAGCGAGGGTTTGGGGTAGTAGAATTTCCTACTTCCTCAACAGGATGCACCCAACCGCATTCCACGGATTGCCATACTCGCTCATCAATTGCGATGAGAAAAGCTCTCATCCGCACTTTCCAATAAGCATAATTAGTCCCATCAAAAAGAGGAGGTCTATAAATATTACCACTTTCACCCATCATGATAGATAAACCTAAAACCCTCTCTGATACCAATTGTAGAGTTATTATAGGATCCACAAGGATCTAAATAGGTACTATCAAACAACTAGAGGGGGGGGGGGGGGGGTGAATAGGTGTAATACTTATAAAACCAAATCTCAGTGCAAAATAAAAACCAATGCGGAAAATAAAAACAGCACACCGAGATATACGTGGAAACTCCAATCCAGGAGAAAAACTACGGGACCAACACGCAATAACAATCCACTAAGAATAGAAGAATAACAAGGTGATTACCGACTCCACGGACTCAACCCCTCCTTCAGCTTCTTCGGACCTTGCGCTGACCGGTTGGATATCCACGCAATAACAATCCCTAAGAAAAGAAGAATAACAAGGTGATTACCGTCTCCACGGATTTAACCCCTCCTTCAATTTCTTGGACCTCGCGCTCCACCGATTTTGCACGCCCACTGCACACGTTCGAATCCACGAACGCCACTCGAATCCACGAGCACACGTTTCGAATCCACGAAACGCCTTTAGCACACCGAATCCACGATGCCACGTCGAATCCACGACGCAAACTCAGTCGATAAGAATATTGACTTCGATGGTGATCCTTTGCTTAGATTCTCAATGAGGAACCGTAGAAGAAATCTCTAAGCAAAGATTAGATCAATTCGACAAAAGATATGTTCTTGAAAGAACCATCGTATTGACCTAAAAGAGGCTATAAAGAAGAACGATGAAAACCTAGCCTCTAGGGTTGCTCTCAAGTGTTTTAGAAATTGATCGGCCGTAGCTCCCACGTTTTTGAGAAACCCTAAATGTCTATTTATAGGTTAGAAACCTTTGGAAAGAGATAAGAATCAAAAACATACCTTATCTGGAAATTTTCAGGACGGCGATCCGGATCGGATTTACTGCGATCCGGATCGTCGTAACGAGATTGACGATTCCAGAAATACCATGGTTCGGGATCCGGATCGCATTGCCCAATCCGGATCATTCATACAAATCAGAAAACTTAACATTCGGGATCCGGATCGGAAATTGCATGGATCCGGATCGAAGTCTTGTATGAAGCAACAACCTTCGGGATCCGGATCGTTGGCTCTGATCCGGATCCTGAACAAGTCCGAACACCAGTTTTTGATTATTATGCAATTAAAAGTTCATCCAAGTGTTTCTACACTATAAGAAAGTATTCGGATCACCACAATTATTTAGTTAAACATACCTGATCCTCTTGAATACTTTCTTCTTGAGATTGATGTAACTGGTCCACAATTCTTCAACTTCAATCTTCAAGATTCAAGACACTGAGTGTCAACTTGAGCTCTTGTTGAATCTTCTCTAAGTCTTTGATTGCTGATTGACAATTTGATCCCTTTAAGACTCCGACTCAACTCACTGACATGACTCACGAAATATGCCAATACCAAAATGCCGTAACACATAGGATATGAGTGTCTGAGAGTGGATTGCGCCAGGATACCTTTTAATTCGTTGGGTCCCTCCAGTAAGGATTTAGGACGCCTCATTGGAGTAGGCGCCGGGTGTGGAGCGTGGTATTGTAGTTCCTTTGGATTGGGATCTACCGCCTGAGGTGAGTTCTGATTGAGGCGCTTGGCGCCGGGTGATAGAGAACAGATCAGTCGATGGAGGCATTCCCGATTTCTTTTTCCAGGATAGTGGATTCTGAGACTGTCGGAGCACATATGTTACAGCGGTCGGTGTGGTGGTACTTGTTGGGCTGGCGGGTTCGGTTTTCTTTCGCGGCGGTTGATTATGCCGCAAGGACAGTTTTCTTGGGGAGCCAGGCCCGGAGGTGTTGGTGTGCTTGGGTTGCTTGAGGGTTATCTTCGCCTCTATAGTTTTGACTTCGGGAGCGAGGAGGATGTTTCGCAGTGGATGAGTAGACTTTTGGATGTGTGTTGATGCCGGAGAGTTGGGGAATTGCTTCTACATCCCGACGGTTTAGAGATTAGAGAGCAGAGTCTACGTGATCAGTTGGGGGGGGGGGGGGGGGGCTTATATTGGGTACCTTGGAGGTACAGAGGTATTGGGATCGAGCATTTGTGCCGATGGACTTGTGGTTGGATTATCTGAGACCCTGGCAGGAGCAGATGCCTGTACCGATGCAAGCTACTTGGTAGCTCGAGCGGTTAGCCCAGCTGTACTTGGATGAGGTGGTGCGGTTTTTCTGGAATGCCCGCCTCTATTTTGTTCTAGTTAGAGACCCGAGGGTTGTATCGCGTCTCTGGAGCAGGTATTAGACAGCCTTAGGAGCTTGAGTGGTGGATGATTGGATATTTACCCCCTCTATTTGGTTGAGGTTTCGGGTTGAGGATTGATTTTAGTTTCGAGGACGAAACTTTCTTTTAGTGGGGGAGGATGTGATGACCTGGATCTCTGCAGAGCTGTGGTAGAGTCATTGGTGACATCTGGGGAGCCTGTACTGTGTGTTGGAGGTGTTTGTGCACCAATTGGACACAAGTGGCGGACTTCGGGCTTAATGGATCACGTGGGTGATCAATGGACTCCGTCGGATCGTTAGAAGTGGTTTCGCGCGAAACGGATATTAAAAATGGACTCAGCGCGAAGTTTGGACCAAGGATTACCTTTCCGGATGCCTTCGGCAAATTTTGGAGTTGGAATTTGGCAAAATGGACATCAAATTCGGATTCAGCGCGCGAAAACGGTCAAAATGGACTACCTACTTGATGTTTTGGACAACCGGTCACTGTTCATGCCGGAACAGTGTTTCCGGCCGCCGGCGGGCAGCGGCGGCGGCGGCGGGCAGCGGCGGAGCAGCCGCGGGCAGCGCGGCGGGCGGAGGCGCGGGCCGCCCGGTCCACGCGGCAGGCGTGCACCGGGGGCTGGACGCGTGGCGGCTCGGGAGTGGGCCGGTCCGCGGGGCGCGGTCTACGGAGAGCGCGGGGCGCACGGTGGACCGGGGTGGACACGTGGCGGCCGGTGGTTGGTGCGGTGTAGAGCGCTCGGTGCACCGAACGGGTGCGGGTGGCCTCGGGTTTCGTGCCTGGCAGGGGCGCCAGGCGGCGCGTCAGGCGAGCACGTGGGCGCGGCAGGCGGGCGCTGACCGGGTGCGCGCCACGTGTCGTCGCCGCGTTGGTCCACGCGTCGCGCAGTGGATGGCCAGGATGGCTGTCCGCTGTGCGGGGGGCGACGTGGAGGCCCGGTGGGCTTTCGGGCGCGCACAGTGTTGGGCCGGGCCCAACACTGTAGCCGCCCGAAAGTGGGAGCGCCCGGAAATTGGGACTTAATGGGAATTATCTGATTTGTTTCTAGCTTGTATTTAAAGGCCCTGTTCAGGTCCGAATATCTTTCTCCCTGTTCATCTTTACACTGTGCAACCTTCAGGAGATTTCCTCCTCTCCCTAGGACGGATCCATCTGCAGATTCCAGGATTTTTCTGCGGCACGCATCCCGAGGTTACCATTTTTACGGCGCGGCGCGACGCTCTTTCGTTTGTGGTCTTCTTCGTCGCGTTTTGGTGCGAGGACTCCCCAGGCTTACCCCGAGCACCTTTTTCTGTGATTCTTGCGCCGTTGGCTTCACGACAGGTAGGGCTACGTTTCCCATGTTTACTGGAATTTCCCATTTCGAGCTTTTCATGGGTTTTTCGGATCATCTTGTGACCTCATTTTCTGTGGCGGAGTTTTGGGACAGCGGTGCGGTATTTTGGCGATATCTTCGCGCACAGGGATCGGATTGGGGCGATTCAAAAGGCGTTTTGCATCTACACATCACGAGAAATATCCCCAAATTTTCTTGGAATTTTCTGAATATTTTTCGAAGGTGAAAAATATCTGTGTACAGAAGTTATTGCTACAGTTTTTTTGAGCAGTTTATTTCGAGGTGGTTCCCTTGTCGGATTTGTTTCTCAGTGTAGGACACTCGGATTTGAGCGTGCAGGTAGTCGTTTCGACGGGTTCGTCGCGAGGATCGTGACAGTATTTTTCTTGGAATTTTCCGGGCACTTCTCGCAGGTAAAAACAGGGAAACTGTGGACTGTTGTGTTTGGGGCAGATTTGTGTGAGCATTGTATGTTAATTATGTATGTTCTTTTGGGAATTTTGTACAGCGATCGCGGCGGCTTATCGGTTTGGGCGAGAGCACTTTTTGGACTTGGAATTAGCGATCGAGGTGGGTGGTTGTTGTTTACCTCTATTTTGACATGCTCACTAGGAATATTAGAGTGATCCCTTTATTTGGACATGCATGCTTAAGTGATATAAAATTGTGAGCCTTTCATATGGAAATTACTATTGTGGATATCTGATAGTGGTTGGGACTTATACATGTTGGTATGGATGGAATGTTAGCGTTTAACCTTGCATGTGGATTGGAATATTTATTTTGGACTATATGATTATCCTGTTAGTGGTTGGTGCTATTGAGGATTTTATGACATGCATAGGTGGATAGTGATGCTTTATTATGGAACATGGATTATAGACATGTGTGGTTGGATAATGTTTTAGCATGATGGTTATATCTATGCGGATCTATTAATTGTTACACATGTGGAACCACTATTGGTCGCCTTTTCCTTTATTTCCTTGAGAACACTTGCATGCTTGTTTGGACATCTAGGTAGGCCATCTTTTATCGCTACACTTTCATGCTGGAACTTGACTTAGGAGAAACCTTGTTTGCTTCTTTCTCCTTTTCGTAGTCAGGTGGGTTTGCTCGGGTTTGAGCAGGGGTTTGGGATAGTGTTGCCGGGGCCTGGATTATGGATCATGGGTTTTGGCGGCGACCACGGATATTGGGCGGTTGACCGGATGTCGGTTATAGGACATCGGTGATAGGGCATGATTATGGACTAGAGGGTTTTGTGGCAACCGCGGATAGTAGGCGGTTGACCAGATGTCGGATGTGGGACATGTTTGTGATTGTGGGTTATTCCGGCGACCGCGGATTTTGGGCGGTTGACCGGAGGTCGGTTGTGAGACCTGGTCGTGGATTGTGGGGTATTGCGGCAATCGCGGATATTGGGCGATTGACCGGATGGTTACTTTTGCATCTGATTGGGGAATCAGTTTTCTTTTAGTGGAGGGTTGTGTTCCACTGGGGCTTTATAGTTGTGATCCAATCCTGCTTTTATCACCGGCGCGGTTATTGCCCGGTGATGCTTTTATCACACCGGCGCGGTTATTGCCCGGTGATGCTTTACTCGTGTGGGTAGCTCCCCTCGAGATCCCCTCCGGAGGCCGGGGCTGGACAGTTATGGACAGATTTGCTATCACATCGGCGCGGCTTATTGGCCCGATGATGAGGGCGGCAGCAGGAATTTTGCTATCACATCGGCGCGGCTTATTTGCCCGATGATGAGGGCGGTACAGATTGGGTTCATCTGGGACGGTTGGTTATTGTTGCATACGGTTATTCCACTCTAGGACTGTATTCTAGAGGCATAGTAGTGGTAGATTTCCCTCTTTCAGCGGTTTCATTTCTTACCACTCTTTTTTCCTTTTTGCCTCTGGTAGGCCTAGCGGGTGTGTCAGAGTTTGAGGTTTTACCCACTAGGGGAGGCTACTGGTTTACTAGTAGTTCTCACCCCCATTCTTCTTTCCTCTTTTTCTTCTTCCTTGTTTTGCAGTGTCTTCTGCGGGTGCTGCTGGGCTTTCAGCGGCGGGTCGAGGAGAGAGGACGGTCGAGTAGATAGATCTCGAGGCAGGATGGGCGTGTTAGCTGGACTGTTGGTGTTCCCAGGTTTCCTCAGACGGTTGTACTTTTGCATTTGGGACTGGCTTTTGCCAGCAGGTTGTATTTATTTTGGTGAGCTGGGAGAGACAGATGTATCATTTATACAGATGTATTGTATTTTATTTCCAGCTTCAGTCTGAGATGTATTAGTTTTAGTTCAGCTCTGTTTTATTGCTCTTTTATTATTATCTCTTATATCTGAGCAGGTTTGGCGCTTCGTGTACACGGGAAATACCGTGTGCACGGCGGATCTGTAGACGGGCCCGGGTTCTGGTTTACACCCGGGGCGTGACAGTACCCAAGCTCAAAATTCCCAAACCGAGGACCAAATCCACCCAGTCCAACACAGTGTACCGGTACCCGCCCCCGCATTCCGGTACTCAAGCCAAATGGGATATGGGGTACCGGTATGCATGATCAAGTACAGGTACCCAAGGACTTAGAAAATTTTCCACAGTTTTCCCCTACCGAAACTCTCTGTCGGTTTCCTTTTTAATTCGTTCGGGTACCGGTACGCAATGTCCCAAAACGCAGCATATAGCTGGAGCTCCCAATCTCGATGCCGCCAACTCACTTTTCGATCTGGAGACTCCCGCGTCGATCCGAAACGACCCAAACTCAAGCGAAATCAGATTCTGAACATGCTACGGGCGGTCCCACCGCACCACGCCAATCTGCGGAGTCGGTGTACTACACAAAGCCTTGGTACTTTACAACCTAGGCTCTGATACCACTCTAATCTGTCACGCCCCGGGGTCAAAACTGCGACCTGGGCCCGCCAACAGATCCGCCGCCCATACGGGAAGCCCCGTATAGACGAAGTGTCCAACCTGCAAAAGATAATACTACGGCTATAGAGATATTAGAGCTGAAAAATAAACTACTGAAATAAGAAAATACAACTCCAAATAGTACAAGTTTGAACCTCACTACATAAGTCTCTCGAAAATAAAACTCTCAACAACAACTATCTACAATAAACCAGCAGACTGTACTATAAAACTCCAAAACGGGGTACAGCTATACTCCGAAGACTGGTAGGGAACTAGCTCGCGACTCCCTTACCTCGATCAGCTAGTGCAGCAACAGGAGTAGGAACAGGGGTAGAAGCCTCTGAGAAATCTGTCACCAACAGAGGGTGTGAGAACTACACCGTCACGTAGTTCTCAGTGGGTACCGTCGCCAAGACCAACGGTCTGCCCACTAAGTCTACTAGAGGCATAAGATAACAGGAAAATTGTAATAATGTAAAGATAAACTGGAAATAAATCTACAGCTATCATGCCTCTATCTACAATGCTCAATGGGTGATACAGATGAAAATAATGCATCGACTCTAACCCAAAATACTCAATCAACCCAATCACAGTGACTGCCACATAGTGTCCTGTCAAACCTGCGCCCACCTACTGCCATTACATCCACGGAGGACTGGATTTACGTAGGGCATCCGTGACTGCCAAAACTGGCCCAGCCAAAAGGACTGCATCGACAAGTCGCGATAGCAAAGTAACAGGCCCAGCTCCGGAGCGGCACACGAGCTCAATATGGCTCATGCAGGGTATAATCCAAATCTACGATCAACAAGATCGACAGTGCCCAAAACACATCTCTAGCTCACTAGCTGGAAATACACGATAGCCGGGACTGCCGTCAACCCGACGGCTCCCACACCAGGACATCAAACTCAACGTGCAAACTCAATAACTGGGTACACTCCACAGCCGACAACGATGAAGGGTCTGAAAACCCCGAGAGACTAGAACCTACAACCCAATCAAAAAAGAACAGGCTCTAGGCATAGCCTCTTGTTGTTCTCGACCCAAAGAAAAAGACAACCCTTAGAATCCAGATCACTCGAACTCTCTCGGGTGAAGAAGTTTACAGAAAAAAGGTGATATTTATTACCGAAAACCATTTTCACTCGAACCCCTGCGGGGTGAGGACTAAAAGTAGTTCTGTCACGCCCCGGGGTCGAAACTGCGACCCGGGCTCGCCAACAGATCCGCCGTCTGTACGGAAACTGCCGTACAGACGAAGCGTCTAACCTGCAGAAAGAATCAACTACAGTACACAGATATCAGAGCGGAAAGTAAACTACTAAAAATTGAAAACCAAACACTGTACAACTGAAAATAATACAATATCCATCTCCCAAATACGATCGTATACAAAGTCCTCTGATACAAAACTCAAAAGGGAGGTATCTCCAATAAATACATCAGTGTACAGACTCTCGATACAAGAATAACCTCACTACATCAGTCTCTCAAACTGTAGAATAAAGTACAACTCTATACCTCACAACAAAGGTCTCTCAACAGAGGAAAAAGAAGTAAACTAATCTACTGAAGCTCTCCTCTGGAGGGGTACTGCTACACTCCAATGACGGGTAGGGAACTAGCTCGCGACTCCCTCGCCTCGGTCAGACGGATCAGCAACTGGAGCAACAGGAACAGGAGAAGAAGTTCCTGGGGAAAAAGACACCACGACGGGTGTGAGAACTACTTCCCACAGTAGTTCTCAGTGGGTGCCGTCAACAAGCCCAACGGTCTGCCCACCAAGTCTACTAGAGGTAAAAGATAACAGAGCAATGAAATCTGAACAAGAAAAGCTGGAGCTACTCTACAGCTGCCATACCTCTATCTAGATACTCAAAAAGTGGAACAGATGAAAGTAAAAGAGACCACTCGCACCCAAGGTGCTCAAAAGACCCAATCGAACTGACTGCCTCATAGGGTCCAGTCAAGCCTGCGCCTGTCGACTAGGAACGCGCCTGCCCACTACCACACATCCCCATGAGGACGGGATTTACGTGGGGCGTCCTGCCCGACTAACTCACTCCTCGCGCAAAACTGCCTCAACAGGCCCATCGTATCCACAGCGGCATCTCAGGGACGCGACTCCAACTGAGGAAAACGGCGCGGCATAGAGTATCACAAATTGGCATAAGCAGGCTAGTCAAAATCCACGCTCACTCTCAGAACGGTAGGACTCAGGATCCCCAAATACCTCGCACAACAGTCGGAGAACTCTCGACGACTCAGCTGCTCGGCTAACTCTAAACACGAGACACTAGCCTCTCCAACAGTTCGCAGCACAAAGCTCACTGGCTGGAGATACTCCACAGCCAGGAACGACCCACAACTCAGGGTAACAAAACAGGTCGGACAACACTCAACGACCTGGGACCACCGTCAACCCCAACGGTTCCCAACAATACGGACCGGAAGATACTCGACGGCCCGGGACTACCGTTTACCCAAACGGCTCCCCGCATAGATAAGCAACCCGCTACAACTACCAGACTCCACTCTGCTCCCAAGCAAGAGTGCAAAAGCATCCCACACTAAAAGCAAGTCCCGACCTCTCGGCCCACTACCCGGGCGAGAAAACACTATGTCCAGGGATGAAAGAACAGTGTGGATGTCTAAGCATAAATAACCCTAGCCCAAGTGAGGGTTTCCTACTGGTCTGGTTACACATGCAACGTATGACGGGGGTGCTAGGTCAAGTTCCAAGATAACCACATTAACCGATAATAAAGGGATAGCCATTCCAACAATCTAGCATGCTACACAAGGAAATAAACTATCATGCATAGTCCTACATTAATAGAATTAATGTACATTCCATAAAACTTGGAGATAAGGCCACCCACCTCGATTTGCCACCAATTGCTCGTAGACACTTGCAATTGGCCTCCACGTGATCCGCACGCAAAACGGGGCACGCCGTCGGAGTTCGCACACAAAACGGAGCACGCCGCCGTAGTCCGCACGCAAAACGGAGCACGCTGCCGGAGTCCGCACCAAAAACGGAGTCTGCACGTGAAACGGTGCACGGCGCCGGAGTCCGCACGCAAAACGGTGCACGGTGCCAGGATCCGCACGCAAAATGGAGTCCACACGCAAAACGGTGCACGGTGCCGGAGTCCGCACGCAAAACGGTGCACGGTGCCATGATCCGCACGCAAAACGGAGTCCGCACGCAAAACGGTGCACGGTGCCGGAGTCCGCACGCAAAACGGTGCACGGTGCCGGAGTCCGCATGCAAAACAGAGTCCGCACGCAAAACGGTGCACAGTGCCGGAGTCCGCACGCAAAACGGTGTACGGTGCCGGAGTCCGCACGCAAAACGGAGTCTGCACGCAAAACGGTGCACGGTGCCGGAGTCCGCACGCAAAATGGAGTCCGCACGCAAAATGGTGCACGGTGCCGGAGTCCGCACGCAAAACGGTGCACGGTGTCGGAGTCCGCACGCAAAACGGAGTCCGCACGCAAAACGGTGCACGGTGCCGGAGTCCGCACGCAAAACGGTGCACGGTGCTCAACACAGAAAAGAGCAAGGTAGTTAATTACAGTCCAAAAGAACGCTCCAAAAACTGTACAAAAATACAGAAAAAACCAACACACGGGACCCACCCGTTTGCGCCGCCGTCGCCGAAACGCTCCGCCGGGCGACCTTGCACGCAAAACGAGGTCCACGACGCGCCGCCGCACCTCACGCAACCTCTTCCCTCACTCCCTCTCGCTCTCGGGTGCAGAAGAAGAAA